>CM053330.1:10949870-11060684 GCA_028583605.1 Dastarcus helophoroides | reverse complement strand
ACTAGATAAACACTATCAAATTCCAAGAAAATTTGAAATATACAAAATTTATAATTTTTTACGGAAATATTCAATTTAAATTTAATTTTCTTCGCATTTGAAGACGAAACTTTAAAAAAATACTGTCGAACTAATTTAAAAACAGATCAACATTTAAAAAAAAATTAATAAAGACAATTTTTTTAAATATTGACTTTTCCTGGGAATTTTTAAGTGTGGTGGAAACTTCGAGAAAAAAAATGTAATATTCAAGTTTAAGGACAAAATTTTCCGATGAAAGAGAATCTCTGTTACATATAAAGTAATAAACTGGACAAATGGACAAGTCCAAAAAGGTTTACCGTTTTACCACATCTGCCATTAACGATAATTACGCGATAATATTTCGCCTAGCATTCTCTATTATTCGTAAACGATTAGCAAAAAAGCATGGAATTCATCCTCACTACGTTGAGATTTAAATCTATACATAGGCAACTTATTATACACGTAACATAGAATTCTATATGCGCGTGACATAGAGTTTGACCATCGATTTGAATTTGGCGGCGGTCGGATTTCTCCAATGCGCACTTTGCCTCCGCTGGTCGCATTCTCGAAGAGTTCGTTTGATGCCAGTGCGCAGGTCTTCTCCAATTTACGATAAACAAATTAATATTTAATCATTAAATTGACATTCCACAGTATTTCGTTTCTTGACTCCCACAACTATTTATAAATAAACACAACTTACTATGACTTGATTAAGGTCTTAGGCCTTATTCGAAGACAATTGGGTTAACACCATGGCGGATGATCACAGTGGTGAAGATTCCGAGAACGAAAATAGTGCGGAACTTTCGGGCGTTTTGAGCAAGTGGACGAATTACATACACGGATGGCAGGATCGGTTTATCGTTTTGAAAAATGGTACTTTGTCGTATTACAAGAGTGAACATGAGAGTAATTACGGGTGCAGAGGGGCTTTATCGCTGGCCAAAGCTGTTATCAAAGTAATGCATTGTCATGTTGGATAATCTTTTGAAGCTCAGGGCAACCTTTGATCTGTCGGCTGATTGTGCTTTTTTTGTTTTAGCCACACGAATTTGACGAATGCCGTTTTGACGTTTCTGTGAATGACTGCGTTTGGTACCTGAGGGCCCCATCTGTTGAGGTTAAGCAAAGCTGGGTCGAGGCATTGGAGTGTTACAAGGTAATTGTTAATGTTTTGGGGCTAATTTGCATCTGTCAGTTTAATTTCATATTACTGATGTAATTTTTGAATTCTCTAAAAGTGGTTTAAAAGAAAGAATATAGAAAGACAGACACCGATGATGAAAAAGTTGAACGAATGAAATGGAGCTATAATAGTTCAATTTAGCTTGGCTTGGTTTTTGAAATTTTAATTGCCCACAATTTTGATGATTTTTGATAAATCTAAGATTAATTAAACTTGCAATGTAACCTTTCATTTTTAAGCAGTGCCTCAAGTTTCGAAAGATTGTTGATCGAGTAAAATAATTAAATGTTGTTAATCTCGTTTGAGTTTTTTAATTTGTGTATAGTTTAAGTCTTTTCCTCTGAAAACAGTCTACTTACTTTCGAATTTCTTTTTGCTCAAAATTTTGACTTATTTTGAAAATTTCCGCTTCTTTTCACAATTACAGATTTTCTAAAAATTTTGACAACTTTTGACTCAAAATTCCGACTTTGTCTTGAAATTTACACCTTTTTTGAAAAATTCGAATTTTTTTGTAAGAATCTCGACTTTCTCTTTGGTAGTTTTTCGTTAACCTTGAAGAATTCGATTTTTTATAAAAATCTCGACTTTTTTAAAGATCTGGACTGTTTTAGGGGTTTCGAAATTTTTATGAAAATGTGACTTTCTAGAAATTATTTTAACTTTTTTCTGAAAAATCTCTTTTTTTATATTGACTTTTTTCGAAATTCTAGACATTTTGGAAATTTCAACATTTCCAAGTTTCCATTTTCTATCTTTTGACTTTTTGTGAAAATTTCGTCTTTTTTCGAAATTTTGAACATTATGGACATTTAGAAAAATTAGAATTGCACGAAAATTCTGACTTTTTCTTGAAATTTACACTTTTTTTGAAAAATTCGGAATTTTTTTGGAAGAATCTCCACTTTCTCTTTGGTAGTTTTTTGTTAACTATGAAAAATTCGATATTTTATAAAAATCTCGACTTTTTTAAAAATCTGAACTGTTTTAAAGGTTTTGAAATTTTCTTGAAAATGTGGACTTTCTGGAAAATATTTTAACTTTTCTGAAAAATTTCTTTTTTTATATTGACTTTTTTTGAAAATCTAGACATTTTGGAAATTTCGACATTTCCTAGTTTCCATTTTCTATCTTTTGATTTTTTTTTAAAATTCCGTCTGTTTCTCGAAATTTTGACTATTGTGGAAATTTTGAAAAATTAGAATTGCTCGAAAATTTCGACTTTTTTCTAAAATTTGAACATTTTTAAAGATTTTGATTTTTTCTTGAAATGTTGACTTTCTAAGAATTATTTCGACTTTTTTTTTGATTCGTTTTTTTTTGAAAATTTAGATTTTTAAGAATATTGCTATTTTAAAATTTTCATTTATTTTTTTTTGTTTTTTTTTTGACATTTTGTGAAAATTTTATTTATTTTTTGAAGTTTTGATTTTTTCTCAGTTATGAAAGTTTCGATTTTTTTATGAAAATTTTGACTTTTCAAAATTTTTCTTTTCCATATTTTCACTTGTGACAATTTCAACTTTTTTGAAGTTTTGACTGTTTTTCAATTTTTAAAAATTAGATTTTTGGTGAAACTGCTTTTTTTAAAATTTGATTTTTTAAAGGTTTCCAATTTTTCTTGAAGTGTTGACTTTCCAAAAATTATTTCAACTTTTTTCTGAATCGTTCGTTTTTTTTAATTCAATTTTCTGGAAATTTAAACCTTTTGAAAATTTCAACATTTCCAAATTTCCATTTTTTTGTGAAAACTTGGACTTTTCTCGAAATATTGACTTTTAGTCAACTTTGGAAAATTCGATTTTTCATGAAAATGTTGGCTTCAAAATGTGTATTTTTTTAAAGATTTCTTAATGTTTTAATTTTTTTTTTGAAATATTTATTTTCTAAAAATTATTTCAATTTTTTGGTCTGAATAATTCGAAATCCCACTCCTTTTAGAAATTTAGGCTTTAAAAATTTAGACATTTCAAAATTTTCATTTTCTATATTTTGATTTTTTTTACAAATTTCGACTTTTCTCGACTTTCTTAAAGTTATTTCAACCTAAATTCGTTTCTTTTATTCGACCTTTTTGAAAATTTGAATTTATTTTTTGAAAATCTTTACAACAAATCAAAATATAGAAAATGAAAATTTTGAAATGTCAAAATTTTCGAATTTCTGTTGTCTATATATTGATTTTTTGTGAAAATTTCGAACTTTTTCGCAATTTTGACCTTTTTGACAATTTTGAAAAATTCGACTCTTGAAAAATTCGGCACTTCTAAATTTCGATTCTTCAACAGAATGCAGATTTTTGCAAAATTTTATCCATTTTGAAAATGTCCGTTATTGAAATGTTGACTTTTTTTGGAAATTTCAACTTTTGAAAAATTTTACTTTTTTGAAAACTTCGACTTTTTTGAACATCTTGATTTTTTGGAAATTTCGACTTTTTGAATCTTTCGCCTCTCAAACATTTGACTTCATTTTAGCTCACAAAATTTTAACTTTTCAGAATTTTGGTTCTGAAAATTTTGAATTTTTTGCAAATTTCGACTTTTTTAAAAAATTCGACGTCTCAAAATTGCGATCCTTTAACAAAATGCAGAATTTTGCAAAATTTTATTTAATTTGAAAAATTTCGATTATCGAAGTGTTGACTTTTTTTGGAAATTTCGAATTCTTTTGAAACATTTAACTTTTTTTGAAAATTTCGACTTTTTTCAACATCTTGACATTTTGGAAATTTGGACTTTTTGAATATTTCCGCTCTTCAAAATTTTGACTTTTTGAACATTTTGGCTCGCAAAATTTTAAGTTTTCAGAATTTTGAGTCTGAAAATTTTAAAAAATTCTACTTTTGAAAAATCCGGCACTTCAAAATTTTCAACTTTTTCAGAATTTTGAGTCTAAAAATTTTGAAAAATTCCGATTATTCGACTATTTTGAACTTCTTGATTTTTTTGGAAATTTCGACTTTTTGAATCTTTCGACTCTAAAATATTTGACTTCATAAAAATTTTGACTCGTTACATTTTAACCTTTCAGAATTTTCATTCTGAATATTTTGACTCTTGCAAATTTCGACCTTTTTGAAAAATTCGACATTTCAAAATTGCGATTCTTTAACCAAATGCAGAATTTTGCAAAATTTTATTTATTTTGAAAAATTTCAATTATCGAAATGTTGACTTTTTTTGAAAATTTCGAATTCTTTTGAAAAATTTTACTTTTTTTGAAAATTTCAACTTTTTTCAATATCTTGACTTTTATTGGAAATTTCAACTTTTTGAATATTTCGACTCTTCAAAATTTTGACTTTTTGAAAATTAGCTCTCAAAATTTTAAATTTTCAGAATTTTGGCGTATGAAAATTTTGACTTTTTTTGTCTCTTGAGATGTTAATTTTTTTTTGAAATATTTTTGAAATTAATTTATTTGAAAAATTTTCTATTAAACTGAGATACTTCCAGATTTTTTCATTTTTTTTGTAATTTTTAGTTTTTACTAGTTCTAATCGAAATTTCTGAGTCAAAATTCAAATGAAAATTTTGAATTTAAATGCAGCATTTTAGGGAAAAAATTAAGTGTTAACTCAAATTTTGAAAAACATTGTAATTTTTGAAAATAATTTAAATCTCTAAAAGTCAAAATTTTCAGTTGTGTAGTAGCTAAAATTAAGTTTTAAGAAAAAAGTTGAGATTTTGAAAAAATACGTAATTTTTGAAAAAAAATTGAAATTGCGAGGTTAAACCCAAAATTTCGAATTTAAAGTCGTAATTATTGAAAAAAATTAAAATGTGAACCACTCTAGCTTTAAATAAATCAAATTAAAGCTTTCAAATTAGATTAAAATCGTTGGAAAATCCGATATTTGTTGCAGTACATTCCATGTTTATTACACAGAAACAAGTTTGATGTTTATTATTTGTGCTAATTTAATCAATTAAAGATTAGAATATTTATTAATCATATCCAGGCTTGTATAATGATTATAAAATACGTTGTTTTCAAATGTTTGTATTTAAATTTTATAGAATGTAGACAATCGCTAATAATTCATTTATTTTGCCTTCGACTATCATAATTGGTTACATGAATCATTATTTTTATCTTACTGATAATGAATATTGCAATGTTTCTGACATAATAACACATAAATTTTCCTTAATATTCATTCGGGCGACTTAAAAATTCTTTATTGCTTATTTTATCAAACTTTACCCTTCGAAATAAAAATTTGAGTGCTGTTGTAAAATATCGCATTAAATTAAAATTCTTAGTTAGCGCCAATTAAATTGTAACCAGGGGCGGATTCAAGGGTGTGCAACTGCACAGGGGCCCACACCAAAATAAATGACCATTTTATTGTAGTCAAAAAAATATTTTGGACGTGATATAGGTTTCTCACATTTTTCTAGGGGGACCCCCCCCCCCCCGGTGCAAACTTATTCCGTCTGACTCCTGAAATTAAAATATTTTGATTTGCATTCGAAGTTTTAAATTCTTGTAATTTCAAAATGAAGCTGTTCCATCAATAAGCTCACATATTACTTTCTATTTGCAAAGATAAACGGATTTTCTTTTTTTCCTTTTAACTAATTGTTTAAGTAATGAAAATATAAAAAAAAATATTTTGTTAAGTGTGGCCTTTCAAAAGCACATTCTTCCCATCAAATAGAGAGCTCCGAATGGGCATGTCTCTTCTTTTTTTGTGGATGTGTGTTTGTGTATTTTTTTTCCTCTGCGGGCCTTTCGGGGTATTAAGAGGCGATTTCAGAAATTGTTAAAATTCGATCTCCATCAGTAATCTCTCGAATAGCTTTGGTATCAAATGCGTGAGTCCAAGGTCAGCGAGAATGATTCAGATTTTCTACCGTTTCCCGACCACAGGAAAATTTCCCGTAACCGAGAAAGACTTGAATTTTTTTAAACGAGTTTTCTCTGAATTGTTTCATCATTCTTCTGTTTTTTAGCGTTAATAATTTAATAATAATGTGTTTTTTAATCGACATTGCCGCCTCCTGCTCAGAGATGACGCTGCCAGGCAACTAAATTGGTAAAAGGACAACGAATGGTTTCATCCCCCGTATTTTTAATGAAGAATATAATGCAACAGCTAACCTCATTCTCTCATTATCTTTTCATAGAGGGCAGCATCTGGTCTACAATTTTTTTGAGCACGCTCAAAAATTTAAAGTTAACATTGGCGCTTATTGCTGCCTAAAATACGTTTGAGGACCCTCTGTCATTCTCCTGACAACCGGGTTCCACCACATGGGGTTTTGGCGACCCCCTTCAACTAGCGCCTTCCCAGCCAGGTCCCTGGCTGCTAGGTAACCTGTAGAACTAATGAAAACTAAAACTTGGTAATTAATATCTAAAAATTACAAAGAAATGAAAAAATTTGGAAGTACCCAATTCAACAGAGAATTTTTGCAAAAATATCAATATTTCAAGGGAAAATTTTAGGAGAAGCCAAAATTCTGAAAACTTAAAATTTTGAGAGCCAATTTTTCAAAACCAAAAATTTAGAAGAATCGAAATTTCCAAAAAAAAAAGACGCCAAGACATTCAGGAAAGTCGACATTTCCAGAAAAGTAAAAAATTTTTCAAATGCGGGAATTTTAGAAAAATTGACAATTTTGAAATGTCACAATTTTAGAGTCAAAATTCAAGTTAAAATTTTGTGACCCAAAATGTTCAAAAGGTCAAAATATTGAAAAGTCGAAATATTCAAAAAATCGAAATTTCCAAAAAACATAAAATGTTCAAAAAAGTCAAAATTTTTAGAATCAAAATTCCGAAAAAATAAAATTTTGTGAGGCAAAATCGCCATTTTTAAAAATGATCAAGATGTTCAAAAGGTCCAAATTCTGAAAAATTTTAATGAGCCAACATGTTCTAAAAGTCAAAACCTTGAAAGACTCGAAACTTTTCAAAAAAAAGTCATCATTTCAATAATCGAAATTTTTAAAATACGTAAAATTTTATACAAATTTGCTTTCCGTTAAAGAGTCGAAATTTTTAAAATATTGAAATTTTGAAATGTCGAATTTTTAAAAAATAAAAATTTTTGGAGTGAATATTCTAGAGGTAAAATTTTGTGATCCAAAGTTTTCAAAAAGTCACAATATTGAAAGAGTCGAAATATTTAAATAATGGAAATTTCCAAAAAAAAAACTTCAAAATGTTCAAAAAAAAGTCAAAATTTTCAGAATTAAAATTCTAAAAAAATAACATTTTGTGAGCCAAAACCAAATAGAATCGAAATTTTCAAAAATATTCATAATTCTCAAAAATTAAAATTTTATGAGCCAAAATTTCTAAAGGTCGAAATTTTGAAGAGTTTGAAATGTCGAATTTTCAAGTCAAAATTTTCATAAAGTCAAAATATGAAAGAGTCGAAATAATCAAAAAATCGGAATTTCCAAAAAACTCACAATGTTCAAAAAAAGTCAAAATTTTCAGTCAGAATTCTAAAAAGATAAAATTTTGTGAGCTAAAACTAAAAATGATTCGAAATTTTTTAAAAAAGTCAAGATGTTCAAAAAGTCAGATTTTTCAAAAAAAAAAATGTCCTAAAACAATTGACATGGTTAACATTTACATAATCTTAATTTTTATGACAAATCAAATTCAAAATCTATTCTGTTAAAAGAATCGAATTTTAATAACTATTGCTAATTTTGAAAAAGTCGAATTTTTCACAAAGGTCAATATTTTCAAAAAAGTCGATAATTTTCTAAAAACTTAAAATTTTTTCGAGCTAAAATTTTTAAAAAGCCAAAATTTTGAAAGTCTGAATAATCAAAAAGTCGAAATTTCTCCCCAAAAATTAAGGTGTTCAAAAAAGTTCGACTTTTCCAGAAAGGTAAAATTTTCAAAAAATTGAAAACTTTGAAATGTCGAAATTTTCAAAATTTTGCAAAAACCTACATTGCGTTAAAAAATCGAAATTTTCAACAAAAAAACTCAAAACGTTTAAAAAAGTTTAGAATTTTAAAAAGGTAAAATGTTTTGAAAGATGTCGAAATTTTCAATAAAACCTAACATTTCGATAATCGAATTTTTCAAAATAGATGAAATTTTCCAAAAATCTGCATTCTATTAAAGAATCGAAATTTTCAAAAAATTGAAAACTGAAATGTCGAAATTTTCAAAAAAGTACATTTTTAGTCAAAATTCTCAAAAAATAAAATTTTGTGAGCAAAAATTTTCAAAAACCCAAAATGTTTGGGTAAATAATCAAAAAGTTTTTAAAAGAAGTCTAAATTTCTAAAAAAAAAGCCAACATTTCGATAATCAAAATTTTCAAAATAGATGAAATTTTACAAAAACCTGCATGGCGTTAAAAAAGTCGAAATTTTCAGAAAAAAACAACTCAAAATGTACAAAAAAGTCATTTTTCAGAATCAGCATGTACAAAAATGAAATGTTGTGAGCCAAAGGCAAAAAGAATCGAAATCTTCATAATAAATACAATTTTGAAAAAATCTGCATTCTGTTAAAAGAATCGAAATTTTGGAAATGTTGCAAATTTTGAAATGTCGAATTTTTCAAAAAAGTCGAAATTTCCAAAAAATTGACATTTTCAGAGTCAAAATTCTACAAAATTAAAAACTTTTATGGACCAAAAGTTTCAAAAAGCCAGAATTTTAAAAACCTAAATAATCAAAAAAAAATTAAGATGTTGAAAAAGGGATGAATTTTTAAAAACTAAAATTTTTCAAGAAAAATCAAAATTTCCAGAAAAAAATCAACATTTCTATAATCGAAATTTTCAAAATGGATGAAATGTCACAAAAATCTGCATACTATTAAAAAATCGAAATTTTGAAAAAATAGGAAATTTAGAAATGTCGAGTCAAAATTTTCAAATCAGTCTACATTTTCAGGATCAACGTCAGAAATTTGTGCACTTAAATTTTCAAAAAGTCAAAATATTGAAAGAGTCGAAATATTTAATAAATCGAAATTTCCAAAAACACTCAAAGTAGTTCAAAAAGAGTCAAAATTTTGGGAAATAAAATTCTGAAAATATAGAACGTTGTGAACCAAAACCAACAGGAATCGAAATTTTCAAAAAAAGTCAGGATGTTCAAAAGGTCAAAATTTTCAAAAAAGTAAAATTTCTCCTAAAATCGAAATTTCCAAAAAAAAAATAAAGAAAAATCCGCATTCTGTGAAAAGAATCGACTGTCGAATTTTCAAATAAAAAAAGTCAAAATTCTGTAAAGCTAATTTTGTGAGCTAAAAAAATATTCAAAACCCAATAATTTTGAAAGAGTCTTAAATAATCAAAAAGTTTTCAAAAAAATTGAGATGTTCAAAAAGGTCAAAATTTGCAAAAAAATTCATCATTTCGATAATCGAAATTTTCAAAAATCTGCGTTCTGTTAAAGAATAGAAATTCTGAGTGTCGATTTTTTTAAAAAAAGCCAAAATGCTGAAAAGGTAAAATTTTGTGATCCAAAATTGTCAAAAAATCAAAATTTTGAAAAAATCGAAATTTTCAAAATAAATATCTTGATAAAATATGAATTCTGTTAAAAATCGAAATTTTGAAAATGAAGAAAATTTTGAAATGCCGAATTGTCTAAAAAGTCAAAATTCTGAAAAGGTAAAATTTTGCGAGCTAAAATTTTTAAAAGGTCAACAGTTTGCAAGAAACGAAATATATTTAAAAACTCGAAATATTCAAAGGAAATCGAAAATTTCCAAAAAAAAAACTATTTCGATAATCGTGATTTTCAAAAGAAATAAAATTTTGCAAATATCTTTATTCTGTTTAAGAATCAACATTTTAAAATGTCGAATTTTTAAGGGTCGAAATTTTTGAAAAAGTCACTTTGCAGGGTCAAAATTCTGCCAATTTAAAATTTTGTGAGCCAATGTCTTCAAAAAGGCAAAATTTTGAAAGTGCCAACATTTCTAAAAAAAAAGTCAAGATGTTTAAAAAAGTCGAAATTTTCAAAAAAGTAACATTCTTCAAAATATGTAATTTATCAAAAAAAATCAACGTTTAGAAAATTGAAATTTTCAAAAAGATCAAACTTTTTAAGACTTAAGACTATAAAAGTCGAGATTTTGAAGAAGTCAATTTTCCAAGGTTTAATTAAATTAATTAAATTAAAAAGTAGTAGAATTGTTTGAAGCAAGTCAAAATTTAAAAAAAAAGTCAAAAATTGAAAAACTCGAAATTTTCAAAGAATCGACGTATTGAAGGGTCAAAATTTTGTAAAAAAAAAAGTTAAAATATTCAAAAAATGCGATATTTTCAGATAAAGTAGAATTTTTCAGAAAAAGTAGAACATTTCAAAAAACTAAATTTCGAGGGGAAGTCGAATTCAATGTAAATAAAGAAAAAAAAATCGGCATTTTGTTGAAGAATCTAAATTTTTTAAAGAAGCCAAAATTTAGAAAAAATGTCAAATTTCCGTAAGAAGTTGAAATTTTTAAAATAAATAAAAATTTTAGAAAGTCGGTGTTTCGTCAGAGTCGAAATTTTAAAATTTTGAAATGTCGATCGTAATTTTCAAGAGTCGAAATTTGAAAAAAGTCTACATAAAAATAAAATAAACAATTTTTTACACCAAATTGTCAAAATTTACAAAAAGGCATAATTTGGAAAACTCGAAAATTTTCAAAGAGGGGAAATATTCAGATCAATATTTCAAAAAAGTCAACATTTCAAGAAAGTCGAAATTAAAAAGTGGAACAATTTTTTAGATCAAAATTTACAAATTTTTCAGATCAAAATTTACAAGAAAAGAAATCAAATATTTAAGAAAACTCAAATTTTCGAGAGGTAGTAGGAATTTGGAATGTCGATCAAAATTTCTTTTAAAGAAGTCGTAACTTTTGAAGCCGAACTACCCACAGAAATGCCAAATTTGAGAAAAAATTGAAATTTTCAAAAAACTTCACAAAGTAAAAATGTAGAAAAAGATCCGGAATTTTAAAAAAGCATGGAATATTTTAAAAACTCAAAGTTTTGAGAAAATTCAGAATTTAGGAATGTCGAAATTTTTAGGTCTTGACTTAAGAAGTCGAAATTTCCACAAAAAAGTCAAAATTTGAGCAAAAAGTGAACATCTTTGAAAAGTCAAAATTTTAAAAAATTCAAATATTCAAAAAAGTTCACATTTTTACAGAGTAATTTTTAAGAAAAAAGTCAAAGAAATTTGGAGAAAAATCGAAATCTTTAAAAAAGTTCTATATTTTGAAAACTTCCGAATTGTCTAAAAAAAATTGATTTTTTTAAGTTTTAAGACAGTCGATAATTTAAAAGAAATTTGTAATTCTTCAAATACGAGAAAAGATGGATTTAAAAAAAATCGAAAGATTCTTAAAAAAGAATCGAAACATTCAAGAAAGGTCGAAAATTTCAATGTAAATTCGAAATAATCCAAAAGAACGAAATTGTCAGAAAAATTGCAAATTACATGAAAAAGTTAACAATTTTCTGAAAAAGAATACTCAAAAAGTTAAAAAAACTTGAAATTTTCAAGAAAAACGAAATTTTCTGGAAATTGCACATTATGTCAAAAAGAATAAATTAAAAAAGGCCTAAATATGAAAAAAAGATCGAAATTTGTGAGGAAAAACCGAAATGTTTTAAAAAATGCGAAATTAAAAAAGTCTGAATTTTAAAAAGTTGAAATTTTGTAAAAGCTAAAAAAACGAAATTTTGAAAAAGGTTGAGATTTAAAAAAAATTGAGGTTTTCTGAAATAAAAGTCGAAAGTATTCAGAAAAAACATCGATAAATTTTAAAGCTGTAAAAACATTAAGTTCGCTCTTAGATTTCATTCGTTTCATAAAGCTTTCCACTTTTTAAAAATTGGAATTAAATTTTAAGATAACAATTTTTTTCTGTGGTGTTGTAGTCCTGCATTAAAAAATATATTGTTTCATGTAATCCTGCGACCTTATAGTTTGCCAGTAAAGCTTCAAATAGTCTAATTGAGTTTTCTTTTCAGCCTGAATCTGGTTATGGAACTGGTTCAGAGAGCAGCCTAAAGCGACATGGATCCACAGTTAGTCTACAATCCAACACGTATAGCACGGCCTCTGGTAGCAGTTTCAAAAAATCCTCCAGGAATCTACGCGAAAAACTCAACGAGTTGGAAACCTTCAAAGACATACTCTGCAGGCAAATCGACACACTCCAGAAATACTTCGACTATTGCGTCGAAAATGATACTCACACAATTCTAGCTAACAAAGGTAAAACTTTTAAAAATGAATTATGTCAATGTGACTAAACTTCGGTTTTATTTTAGAAAATTTGCCAATAATAGATTTCAAAGGTGAAGCCATTACGTTTAAGACCACAACGGCTGCTGTACTGGACACTTTGGAGCATTGTGCCGAGTTGGTGTCTCAGCGAGAGGAATACTGGAGGAACAGATTGGAAAGGGAAGTCGACAGACGCAGGAAGAGTGAATCTTTGACCAGATCTTACTTCAAACAGCTCGAAAATACTCGAAATGTCCACCCAGGACCTGATTTAGAGGTTCGTGGCTTATTAAGTCATGTCTCGTTGGGGCGGTATAAGGGTTTCAGCGTAAAAAAAAATCACTTTTTTGCGATTTTTTTTCTCAAATATGGATTGAGCAATTTCATTCGAACCTTTTGTACATTATTGAGCATACTTTTGACAATGTTGTGTAATTTTTTCATGCAGAATTATTGAATCATAAGCCGGTAACAGAGCTTCCCCCAGAACGTCTTGGGAAAAAAACAATTTGCGGTGTTCACCATAACTCCGGCCGGAAATTATCTGAAAATAAAAAACCATGAAAATTAGTTAAATTATATTCAAATCTTGCCCCCAACGTTCTCTGATAATTTTTTTTTTCATTTAAAAATTTTTGGCGGCCATCAAAAGTGTGAACTGTTATTTTCTACGAAAAATTCTGCAATTTTGTGGGTGGGAAACACCCTTAATGTAAAAAAAAAATTAACTAAACGTTGGGGGGCGGTATTTTATATGTCGAAAATATGTACAAAGTTTGAAATGAATCGGTCAAGTAGTTTTTAAATGGCAGTGAACACGGACTTTGAAAAAGTAGTTTTGAGAAAAACGCGTCTAAAGTTTATGAACTAAAAAAGTGAAGAAAAAATATTTTTTTTTCCAACTTACACAGGAATCATCGATTCCAGCCCCATACAACAGACTTCCTGCGGCATTGTCGATGTCTTCAGCCTCTTTTCTCTCAAGTCTTTGTTTTATTCTGGCTTCTTTGCTCTGCTGCTCAGCTTGAATCTCAGCCCTGTCAATGCGATTGCTGTCCGCGAATGTCGCATAATCATGAGCGCTTGGGCCGACGCTGACGTTCATGTCAGGCAGAAAAGTTAGGAAAGCACCAGCACCTTCATTGAAAGTGCATACAGCTACATAAGATGCAAATTCAACAATTTGTCTGCTGCCAGATAATTTTTTCGGTGCAATTCTCCAAATCAGCTGGTTGAAACTTTCGTTGGCATTTTGAGTAAAGCCTCCAAGACACCTTTCTAGAAGTTCGTCTTTACTCAAATCTTCATAAATCGGTTTGATCGCTTCATCTTCTGGAAGTGGAGTGTAGTCATGTTTGAAATTTTCCACTCCTGTTGTGGTCAAAGCTTTTTGATATGGACACCACGAGTTCTCACCACTCATGCACTTATGGTGTTGAGGGTTATCGTCTGTTGACTGCTGGTGGTAGAACGTTGCCCAGATTGCATTTTTCATTCCTTCCAGCGAATCACAATTATGTCTGATTGCTGATCCGTAGTATCGACTCAAATTATCAATGACTTTTCCAGTGAGCTTTCCTTTGCCGCCGAGTAACTTACTTTGCCTTGTTTTATCAGCATTTTTTCCGGTTTTTACAACTTTATTTTCTACAGTTTTATTTACTAGATCACGTAGACGTTTACCCATCCTTTTTTGCACGTGACCTACACATTCTTTTTTATTTATAGTGAAATTTTCACCGTAAGGTTTACTGTCACCGTCTCCGATATAGTTGCTGATCTTTGCTCCGTAATTTTTTACTGATCGGCGGAACAATTCGATAACAGCATTAACTTCCATATTACCTGATGGTCCGGTGTGATTGGCTTGGCATTCATTATTTTCAACATGTTCTTGGTACCACTCTTCAAATTCATTAGTATTTAATTGCTTTCTCCATTATTTGCAAGCCTGACAGTGCGAACTACTTATGAAAATATCGATAACTTGTCCAGACCAATATCCAATCAAGGAAGTGACGCCAAAGGAAGAGCTGCCACGTGCCGTCACCAGAAACGGTCAAAGTGTCTGACTCCGAATTTGTACGTGTTTGCTGTTTTTCTTCGTCTGCGGCGGAAGCAAGAAATTTTTCAGCAGTCGTTTTGATGCTGCAGCTAATTGATTTCATGAGATCCAAATAAGATGGTTTAGATAAAAAAACTACTTGCCATGTCCATGAGCCCGCAAAATTTATTGCAGCCTGCTAAACCCAAACCTAATATACGCATTACAAAGGCAAAACGAGTGTTGATTTCATAGCGATGACCAGTTTTCTCACTCGACAGTATAAAACGTGGATCACAATTTGCACCTTTGACTTGGATTTGGAAGCCAAGGCCTTCTTTTTTGCAACTTTTAAACTCAACTGAACCATCACACTGAGCACATTTTACTAAACTTGCGATGGTTGAAAAAACAAGCAAAAAATCGATGATTCTGTAATGTTTTTCAACGTCTTCTGGGTCTTCTGGTCTTCTGGTACGTCTTCGTGCACTGGTATTTAGCTTGATTTTCTTCGATGAAGCACTTTTTGCTTCATCTTTAATTATTTTATTCGGACTAAACCTTTTTTTTGATCTGCACAAATAAGTCCTTCCACTTTGTCGGTCGTCTCTCGAAATTTTGCTTACTCTCGGCATTTTTGTACAGGAAATTTTTTGAGAAAATTGTAAAATGACAAGCGCACGGTCGAACGTCTAACGACAATCTGACGCTCGTTTCTTCTTTTAAAATATTGTAGTGTATAGTATAGCAATGACTAAATTGTATACCTGTTCGACAGCTGCACTGCTATCCCGACCGCCCGCAGCTGTTAGAGTTATAACGTTAAAGGCCAGGAGATTAATAAGACAATAACTTCAAGAATATTGCTTATATCGGCTTAAAATTTTAAGGACATATTCTTGAAATGTTAAACAATAAGATAAGACAAAAAAAATTCGATTTTTCGAAAGTGAAAACCCTTACACCGCCCTTACAAAAACATTTACCTAATTTGTGCCATATTTAGACATGTAGAGAAAAGATTTTAAAACTGAAGTACAGTGTTGTCAGCTTATAACGAATCTCGAGGGACTGAAAAATTGGTTCTTTATAACTGACATTCGTGTTGACAGATTTCAAGCATTGCAGATTGGTTCGTATTAAACGGGTTCGTCACAAGTGGACACTCCTGTATTATAGTTATGTTTAAAATAGAATTTACATATAAACTCCTAGACAAAAATAATACATCGGGAGGTTTCTTGTTAATTTTTAGGGCTCTGATTTAAGATCTTGTACAGGGCCCTTTGCAAGCTAGATATGGCACTGAGTAAGTGAAATACTTAATTTTTTGCAATGCAGGATGAAAATCGGCGTTTCCTGCAATTGCAACAGTTATTATGAATATAATTCCAATTTTTTAACAAATTGCGCTAAATGTGCATGCAGATTGAAGATAAAATGTATTGTTTCTTTATAGGGAAACCTTGTCCGTTAAACCCTTGACATTTCATATAGTGGAGTGTCTAAGGGTTTTGACCTAGGATTTCAGTTAGTGAGTGAAATTAAATAAAAATATATGGAATGTTTAGCCAATAATATTTGTAAAAAAGTTTACCTATTAGAAAATTGTGATCTTCATTATATATAATAATAATAATACTTAAGGAGCATAATCTTCTAGCTAATTTAAAAAAAAAAAGTTCATATCAACATACGTCCGGAAACAGTTTTATTTTTAAGTTACAGGGTCTTGAAAATTAAGAAAAAATTTGGTTTTTCCTTAAATACTATGAAACCACTCGAAATATTTTTTCAAATTTTGATAGTTACTAACTAGAATTATAGACGCACTTTTTGCTGGAAAAATATTTGCTTTTCTTCCATCAGTAGCGTTCATGCTAATTTGTCTTTGAGTATTCTTAGCAAAAAAACTGGTACGTCACTGCTTTTTTACAAATTAAGTACCAATTTCATAAACAACCTTTATTTCTTAGTAAAAATGCTCCCTAGAATTTTTTTCGTCTGACCAACGATTTTCGGTTAAAACAATTATTTAACTTTAAAAACTATGTTTACTTATTTCATAGTATGGGTTTATTAATTTTTTAAAAATAGTTATATCCCAAAAATATATAAATCCATCTTCCAAATTTTCATAAGGAAACAGTAATGAACAAAGTTGCCTTAAAATAAGGCATTAAATTTGGAGAAAAGAATATAAAACACCCATCGAAATGCAAAGAAATGCATTTTATTTTTTTACTTAGAAAGCGTTGGTCGGGTGAAAAAAGTTAAGGAGGACTTCTTACTAAAATTAAACAGTCTTACTTAAAGCCATACTTATTTTCAATAGAAAAAAACAGTGGCGCGATTATTTTTAAAATAAAAATATTCAGTGATTTGTTAATCGAAAACCATTCGTGGCACAAAAAAAAGTTAAGGGGACATTTTTACCAACAAGTGAAAGATGTTTATACAATTGATGCTTATTTTAAAAAAAGCAGTGGCGTAACATTTTAATTTAGCTATTTTATACAGATAGAAGAGTTTAAGAATTTGGGTAAGATAGCCCAAGCTGTTCCACTTCCTAAATTGGCAGTTAACGTGGGGGGAAGCAAAAGGGGATGTGGAGCTGCAATATAGGGTTGGGTAGCCCAAAATAAACCGCCTCCTAAATTGAACCGCTTATTTTTTCTATTTTCTTAAATTTTAAGAAAAATTTAAAGGGATCAATTTAAGCTAATTATCTCGTCTAGATGCACCTTACCCAAACTTTTAACCAAGAAATAAACGTTCTTTATGAAATATAATATTTGAAGAAAAGCAGTGACGCACCATTTTTTTCGTTAAGAATACTTGATGAAATATTAGCACGGACGTCACTGATGGAAGAATAGCAAAATAATTTCCAGCAAAAAGTGCGTCTTTGTGCTTAGTATCTACCAAAATAAAAAAATATATTATGAGAGATTTCATAGTATTTAAGCAAAAACCAATTTTTTTCTTTATTTTCAAGACCCTGTAACTTAAAAATAAAGCGGTTCCACACCTAGTTGATAAAAACTTTTTCTTAAAATCACTCGAGGATTATGCTCCTTAAGTATGAGCACCTTATTTTAAAACTCCTGGATTATTATTATTATTACTATTGTTAATAAAGATCACAATTTTTTAATAGGTAAACTTTTTTACAAACACTCTTAGCTAAACATTCCATATATTTTTGTTTAATTTCACTCACTGTTACTGAAATCCTAGGTTTTTAGATTTTTAATGCTCCAGGCACTCCACTAATAACTATTAAACTTTATTAACAATGAAAACGCAACAAAATTTAAAAATGTCACAAGGTTTCGATAAATATTTGCTAACACCTTGTGAAATTTTTAAATTTTGTTGCGTTTTTATCGTTAATAAAGTCCAATGACAGTATTGGCTGGAGTTTTTGAATATTCTGTGGTGGTTGAAATGTGTCATTTTCGACGCATACATCTTTGCAAACGCTGACATTTGTCACGTTTGCCGAAAAGTTATTTAAAATGCGATGGCACTTCAGTAATTTTTAGGTATAAAATAAAAGGAAAAAACACACCTGGGTGTTCTATAGACGTAAACTGCAACAATGTTGATGAAAATTCACAAATTACAGGTAATCCGTTACAAAATTATTTTCCTCAGAAGTGCCTTTTTCGGGGTTTTGATCAACTTTTTGAACTAATTCATCATCAGGGTGATCATTTTTGATCCCTCATCATTGGGGAGTCGCTTATTTCCTAAACGTGTAATGTTGATCAAATTAACACAGTTCACTGCGATGAAGAAAAAAATGATCTTATATGGGACACATTCCCCTGGAGAACTGTAATATGTCCCCTTGAAAATTTTTAGTTTATCAGATTTGTTCAGTTTTAAAGTCTTTTGCAGTTTCCGAAATTCATAGATTTCACCTTTAAATTTCGAGGTTTCCACGTTAAGCTCCAAACAAAATCTAATTTTTAAGTTTTTTCAACTTTTATTGACTAGATTCGAAAGTTTTACATTAAAGTTCTGAATGTAGACAATTTTTTTAGAAATTACAGTTTTTTCGCTTCTATCTTCTGTTCTGACTTTAATCTTTAAAGTTGACTAACATTCAATTAATCTGAAATTTTCGTCTTTGAACCTTAAATTCTGACTTATCGAAATTTCAGATCAGAAATATCTACTTTACAGTTATTGCAAATTTTCGATTTTTTAAATTTCTTTTTGATTTTGTTTAAAAATGTTAAATATTTTGAAATGTTTACTTTTTCAAACTTCCATTTTTCCTTCAAATATTGACCTTTAAAAATTTTAATTTTTTAGAAGTTTCGATTTTTTAAATTTCTTCTTTTTTTTCAGTTTTTCCACTTTTGAAATTTTCTGAATATTTCTACTTTTGAAATTTTCGGGTTTTTTCCTGGATTTGTCTTAGGTTCAACTTTATTTCAAAATTATACTTCTTTTTAATTTTTTTATTTTTCGAGTGTTTACTTTTGAAAATTTGAATTTTCATTAAAAATATATTTCATTTTTTTGATTTTTTTTTATTTTTTGAATTACATTTTTTCCAAGATTTCTTTTTTTAATTGTCACTTTTTTGATCATTTCAACTTTTTTCATTTCTTTTTTTTTTGTTAAAAGTGTCGATTACTTTAAAAGCTTATTTTTTTTTAACCGGTATTAGAATATTTTGGAAAATTCCGATTTTTTAAATCTCGATATTTTTTCAAAATGTAACTATTTAAAAGTTGGAATTATTCTGTGAAAAAATTTACCATTATTTATTTTTTGTTTGAAAATGTCGCCCTTTTTGAAAGCTTTACTTTTTCAAAATTCGCCTTTTTCTCAAAACTTTGACTTCTGAAAATTTAGATTTTTTAGAATTTTCGATTTTTAAAATTTCAACTTTTTTGTTTTTTTTTCATTTTTTTTAATATTTTATATTTTCGATTTTTTCGGAAGATTTGTTTTCAAATGAGGCTTTCTAAAATATTTGAGTGTCGACTTTTCTGGAATTTTTTTTGAGGATAGGTTATCCTATTTATTAAAAATTTCTACTTGTTTAAAATTAAGATTTTTTGAAGATTTCAGTGTTTTTAATCTTGACTTTTTGATAATTTCGACATTTCTTCAAAATTTCTGGTTTTTTTTTGCTTGAAAGTGTCGAGTTTTTTTAAACATTATTTTTTCAATTTCGACTGGTTTTTGATTTTTTTTAATACCTTCTGAAAATTTCTACTTTTTCGAATATTTCGGCTATTTATGGCTTAGAATTTTTATTTCAACTTCCATGACAATCTTAATTCGAAAATTTCAAAGGAAATCGAAAATTTCCAAAAAAGTCAACATTTCGATAATCTAAATTTTTAAATTTCGAAGTTTTTTATAAGAAGTTTTGAATTTTTTATAACTTTCGACTTTTTTTCAAAATATTGATTTTTTTTTGAAAATGTTTATTTTCAATTTTTTTTGAAAATCAGTATCTAAAGCTTTAAAATATTTGAATTTATTTGTAAATTTCATTTTTTTTTAATTACAGAAAAAAAGTCCAAAAATTCGAAAAATTCATACTTTATTAAAAAATTGAAACTTTCGACTATTAAGTTAAGATTTCTAGATAAAAATGAAATTATAAGTTTCTACTTCGAAAATTTAACTGAAGTCGAACTTTTAAGAATAATAATAAATAAATCTAGTTGTTGAGATTTGATTTGAAAACTGAAGAGTTTCTTTTCAAAATTGTTTCGATTTTTGACTCTAATTTTTTAATTTTTAAAAATTAATCTATCAATATCTAATTTTCTTTCTTAAAGTGTTGACTATTAATATTTGAAATTTCAATGTTTTTTTGGCGTACTTTTTCTCGATTTTTTTAACTTCAGATTTTTACTTTGCCTTAAAATTTATATTAGGTACAAGTTCTCAAAAATTTGAGAATTTTATTTTATAAAAGCCTAGATTTTTTTTTTGAAATTTCGTCAAATATTTCCGAATTCGAAAACAAACTCTTTCCCTCGAAATTTGAATTTGAAAGTTAAATTTGAAAACTGAATTTCTCAAATTTACAGAAGAATTCAAAATTTCAAACTTTAGAAAAAACGACGAAATTTCCAAAAAAAAAAAATTGAATTTTCAAACAAATCGAAATTGTCAAAAAACTTCACATTGGGAAAATCAAAATTTTCCAACCAGTGGTCATTTTTAAAAAAAGCTGTCAGATTGAAGTAATATTCAGCATTTGAAGAAACAAAACTTTCAAAACCAAAATTTTTAAAAAGTTAAAATTGTAAAAAATTTTAGCTTTGAAAAAGCAAAGGGGCGTAATGTGAAAGAAGTCGAAGTTTGGATGGAGTAAACTCAGAATTAAAAAGAGTCGAAATTTGCAAAATAAAGCTAAATTTTTCAAAATAGGTTCAAATCTACAAAAATAATTCGAAAATTCAAATTTTGAAAAAAAGTCGAAATTTGAAAGAAGTGGAACATCAAAAATTAGGATTTAAAAAATCAACATTTTCAAAATAGTCGAAATTTTCAAAAATGCCCTAATTTTTTATTGAATGCAGTGGATTTAAAAAATTATTCAGAATTTCAAGAAAGAAAAATTTAAAAACAAATCGAAATTACAAAAAAAAAATGGAAATTTCGAGAAGAATTCAAAATTTTCAAAATAAATCAAAAGTTTTTATAAAGAATCTAAATTAATAAAGTGTCAATTTTGAAAGATAGAAATTTTTTAAAAAATCGAAGTGTCAAGTTCTTTAAAAGGAAGAAGTTGGAATTTCAAGTTTAAATTTTGAAAAAGGCCGAAAGCCGATATTTTCAGAATAAATCAAAATTTTTGAGAAAAAATAAAAATTTTGAAAAAGCTGGCAAATTTAGAAAGTTAATTTGGAAATCACAAAAAGGCGAAATTTTTCAGCTGAACTTTTCAAAAACAAAAAGAAATCAATTGTAATTATCAAAAAAAAAAACCAAAATTTTCCAAAGAAAAGCCAAAATTTTCAAAAAAAAAGCCGTAGTTAACAAAAATCTAAAGAATTAGTATTCAAAGTACGTGTAAATTTACACGAAATTTTTAAATAAAAATATTTACAAAACTCAGAATTGTACAAAAAAAAAGGTCGGAATATTGAAGTATTTGAAAGGTCAAAATTTTTAATTTTTTAAAGTCGAAATTTTGCTAAAAAAATTGGAGTTTGAAGAGTGGAAATATTGAATTTACAGTTTTTAAACTAAATTCACAAAAAATCAAAATCAGAAGTGAAAAAAAAATCTGAATTTAAGAATTGTCGAAACTTCATATGAATATTTCGAACAAAATCGAAATATTTAAAAAAATCTAACCTTTGAATTGAAGTGGAAATTTTGAATAAGCTAGAATTTTAAAATAAGTAAAAATTCTCAGAAAACGTCGAAATTTTGAGAAAAGTTTAGAAATTTTTAAAATAAGTAAAATTTTGAGAAAAACATGAAGCTGTGAAAGAATGGAAATTATGAAAAGTAAAAATTTTGAAAATAGTGGATATTTTTAAATGGCAAAGTTTCAAAAAAGTCATAATTTTCAATAAAAACACTTGAAATTTTCAAAGAAACTCAAAATGTCTATTTAAAAAAATTGAAAAAAGTCGTTATCTTCAAGAAATTGATTTTTAAAAGAAGTGAAATGTTTTTGATAATTTAAATGTTGAAAACGGTCTAGATTATTAGTTGGTCGAAAATAAGTCAAAATTTTAAGAATAAGTCGAAAACAAATCGAAATTTAAACATTGTCAAAACTAAATATTTTGAAAAAAATCGAAATATAAGCCAACCTTTGAACTGAAGTGGAAATTATCATTATAAAGATCGAATTTTTCAAATACGAGAAGGTCAAAATTTTGAGAAAGGTTAGAATTTTGATAAAAGTTAAAATTTTGAAAAAATTGACATTTCAAAAATAAATGAACATTTCGAGAAAAAGTCAATTTTTGTATAACTTTCGAGAAAAAGCTAAAATTTTGAGGGGTTGGAATTTTAAAATAACTAAATATTCCGGGAAAAAGTCGAAATTTTGAAATTTTTATAATAAGTGACATTTTAAGAAAAAGACCAAATTCGAAAAAATGGAAATTATGAAAAATGAACATTTTTAAAGAAGTGGATATATGTCAACATTTCAAAAAAAGTCAAAATTTTGATTAAATAAAAACTTTGCACTTTTTGAACTATTTCAAAATGTCGTTTTTAAAAAAAGTCGAAAAGTTCTTTAAAAGAAGAAGTTGGAATTTCAAGTTTAAATTTTGAAAAAGGCCGAAAAGCCGAAATTTTCAGAATAAATCAAAATTTTGAGAAAAAATAAAAATTTTGAAAAAGGTGGCAATTTTGGAAATTAAATTGGAAATCACAAAAAGGCGAAATTTTCCAGTTGAACTTTTCAAAAACAAAAAGAAATCAAAAAATTCGATTTTTTCGAAAAAATTGATATTAAACACAAAAGTGGAATAGTTATTTAAAATAAATCATAACTTTGATAAAAAGTCGAAGTAGAAAAATCGAAATTTAAAAAAAAAATTAAAAACTAAATTTTGAGAAGTCGAAATTTTGGTAAAAAGAGGAATTTCGAAAAAGTGAGAAACTTTGAAATGTCAAAACTTTTTAAATAAATCGAAATTACAATAAAATGTCAAAATTTTTTAAGTAAATTAATCGAAATTACAGAAAGTCAAAATCAGGAAAAAGCCAAAATTTTCGAAAAATCAAATTTCACAAAAAATAAATTTAAAAACTCGAAATTTTATTAAAAATGGAAATTTTACAAAAAGAGTAAAAAAGTTATTTAAAATAAGTCACAATTTCGAGAAAAAGTCGAAATTTTCGAAAAATTGAAATTAAAAAAACTGGAAACTTTAACAAATCAAAATTTCGATGAGGAATCTAAATTTTCAAAATAATTCAAATATTTTGCAAAAGCTGGCAATTTTGAAGGAAAAAAAAGAAATCGTTCAATCAATCGTTTTAGTTGAACTTTTCAAAAATAAAAAAAAATCATAAAGTTCGATATTTTCGAAAGAATTCGAATTCGAAGTTTTCAAAAAACTGAAATTTAAATATTCGAAATTCCAAGTCGAATTTTTTTTCGACTTTTTTTTCAAAAAGAGGAATTTAAAGTGGAAATCTTGAAATGTCAAAACTTTTTTAAATAAATCGAAATTCATAAAAAGTGAAAATTGAGAAAAAGGCGAAATTTTCGAAAAATCGAATTTACAAAAAATTTTGAAAAGCTGGCAATTTTGAAAAAAATTAGAAATCCTTCAGAAAAGTCGAAATTTTCCAGTTGAACTTTTCAAAAATAAAAAAAATTAAAAAGTTTGTTATTTTCGAAAGAATTTAAATTTAAAAAATTAGTCGTAAAGAAAAAGTCGAAATTTTGAAATGTCAAAAGTTTTTTAAATAAATCGAAATTCACAAAAAGTCAATATCGAGAAAAAGTCGAAATTTTCGAAAATATCGAATTCCACAAAAAAAAATTTGAAAACAAAATGTTAAGAAATTGAAATTTTGTTAAAAATAGGAATTTGACAGTAGAGAACATTTATAAATCTCGAAAAAAAAACTAAATCCAGTCATTTTACAATGTATGGATTTTTCACGTTTCGTCCCTAATTTTGGGTTCTACTGAAAATGTTGCGTCGTATATTCAGTTTCGTTTTGTACTTGAGGAGCCCTCGTATGTTGCACGTTACAAAACTATTGCGCGCATTATTTCGCATCAGGATTCTCCTGATTCGCATAAAATATTCAACAGCGCTCACTGCACGAAATGTTGTCAAACTTAATTATGGCGCAATCTAGTCGCAATTCCAGACATACCGTGTCGACTTTGAAGAATTGATGACAACATCGTCTCATTGCCGATGATGAATGTAAACTATTCTTGCCGAGTCGATCGGATTACTCACTAAACTGATATGCGCTGGTGTCACGTTGTGCACCATTTACTAGCATTTGAAGAAAAATCGATTATCGCGGATTTTGTTAAAGTAAGTTGAACAAGTTTAAAAACGTTATTTGGCAACTGAAAAACGCTGTGAATGGATATTTTGAACCCTTGCGTTGTAAAATTCTTCAGTATTCCTAATCTATAAAATGTAACGGTAAATGTTAGACATTACCGGACCAGGTTTCGTTTTTCATGATCGTTGCGTCGTCGGTAGTGGAATTTTAATATTTATTGTTATATTTATTATTATTTCATTTTATGAGTTATGAAATTAATTCCACTAATATGAGATTTGTCCACATTTTTTTTATATACACTCGGGCGGCTCCTACGTCACAGGTAATATTCCTATGACGATTTAGACACACTTTGAAACAATATAATAAAAAAATCAATCCTGTCTTGAAATCAATCGCCAATATTAATTCAATTTGGTAGCAGGAGTGTCTGATATCACGCCAAATTCGTGACGCAATGGCAATGTTAGAGCGACCCGAGTGTAGAATAAAAAAAATTTGACAACAAAATCTAGCGACATCTCTGGTCTTTATTTGGGCCAATATTCATTTGAGCGAATATGTATGAAACGCCCGTATTGTGGCGTGAATGTTATCTATTAGCCTCGTTTGAATTCTTTAGCGCTCACGGAAAAAGCATTATGTTATCGTTTTGTTGCCAATTAGAGATAATGTTGGCTGTTTTCTTTTAGTTTCGTGTTTCTTTGATTTAAAAACCGATCCAGTTGCACGACTTGGCAACCTTGAGGCGAGTCACGCCACAATCTCGTAGTGTGTATGTTGCGTTGTCCACTAACAAACTAAACACACTCGTTAAGAGATCGCGGTCAACGTTGTTTGGCGATAGGGAATCGCGAATTTTTGTTTATTGTTTTTTTTAGTTGATTCGCTTTGAAAATGAAGGAGTTAATACGGAAATTTAGGAGTACGAAAATAAAACAGCACGTAAGTAATTCAACTTTATCAAGTGGAATGCTAATCGAGAATAATCAAATTGTTATGATTAACAAAACGATTTATTTGATTTTGTCATCGTATTTAAATATAATTGAAAGCACCTTATTTAACAGCTATAAATTATACACTGCGATATTTTTTATTTGTCAAAACTTTAGGAAAACTGTGATATAACCTCAACTGTATTACTTGGTCGATTTTTTTATTCGGTGTTTTGGCTTTCAGATTTGTTGTTCAATTTTCATTTTTTTTTAAATCAAATTTAAATTACCACTTATAGATCTGGAATGATATTTTTTTTATTTTCATTTACGAACTGCTAAGGGTGAGAGGCAGACGCACGGGATGGGCAGACGAAAACGTAATTTTGTCAACCTAAATCAATATCGGGTTCAGTAAAGACCGACTGAAACTAGATTTTCTCCCGAAATCGAAAGTTATTTAAACTTGTTAAATTATGCGTTGTATACAATCAAATGTTCAAATGATTGCTGTAAAAATTTCATGTTTTTAACGTATGTCTTAAATAGATTGATAACTGCAATGTTTTAATACATTTGAACTACGGTGTGTACAAAAAGTTTTCTAATCTAGGGTGCTGCTGTCATTTTTTGTCATATTTGCCTATGTTTCTTATTTGATCGCTATTTTAAACAGACAGGTGAACAAACATAACCTTAAAAATATTTTATTAATTTGATGGTACAATGGAAATAAAATCATTAATGTCGAATCTGCTTTCGAAAACCCAAAAAAAAGCACTAGTGAATGAACCTCTCCTATTCCTGATAGTACTGCAGAATTCTTGTGTCAAGGTTAATTGTCAATTTGGTGAATACGAAGCAAATAAAGAACATACGTAAACATGTCAAAAAATGATTAGAAAACTTTTTGTACGCTCGACACTATCATAACCTACTGTTGGAAATTTTGTTTAAAATCGCTCGAAGATCTTATAGTGACAAACTATTTTATGAATTTGTGTACATATCTCATTAATTCAAATGATGTTTCGTCGAAGAAAATAACGTTCTAAAGTTTACTTCTGCCTTGGAAAATTCTAACCTCTACATAAATAAGACGTCAAAGTGACACTTGACATGAACCAAAGCAATCTATAATCAAAATTTATAACAATAAACTAGATATGTCACCCGATGATGCGAATGTCACAGCCTTTAACGTGTAAATGACTATTTTTTTTCCGCACTATATTTTCAGTTTCGACATTCCTCCAAAAATTTCATTTTTTCTTAATTTTCGAATTTCCATAAGTCGTCGCTCAAAAATCGGCCAAATGTGGAAATCTTCTTTACGCTGGAATAATAATAGTAAAAATAAGTATCGAAATTAAAAGTTTAGCGAAGCTTCGAAAGATTATCAGTCATGTCGATAGCCGGCGCGTTCGCATTTTTCGATTATCGCTGAATTCCAGTCATCCATTGCACGAGTCATTAATAATAATTACTTCGCCGTTGTTATATCAAAATGCAAATCGTAGATACTATTTTTGGATGTAAATTCTGTTTTTATCACCAGCTGCGTCATTTGTTCATAACAAACTTGCAAAATTCTAAAACAAATTGAAAAACAAGTTCGTCTAACAGGACTTTAATTAGAAAGAGGGCAAGTGGATAAACTGCAATCGGACCACAAACGTAATATTGATCGGAAAATATCTTAGATGAAAAGATGAAATCGAGTGATGTTGAGCGGAAATTTTTTACTTGCTACCATCCCAAGAATCAATATTTGCATCCGGAAAAAATATAGCAAACAAACATTGGAGCGTTTGTTTACATAATAAACATTTAATAAGAGCGGAATTTTTTCAGTTTTACGATAGACTTAAATGCGTCGGTTTTCGAATATTTGTTACGATCTTACGAAGTAATTAGCCATCTAATAATCTCGCATTCTGCAGCAAATGAATTTTTGTGCAGCATATAAACAATGAACAAAAAAAAGATAGCAATTTTAAAACAATGAAAGGTAAACTATACAATTTGCATTTAGGTTTTAAAGTCGCATAATGATTAATATGTTATTAAATTACTATTGCAGAGAAAAACATGCCATAATTATGCGGACATTTTTAAAAACTTTGTTTTTAATTTTGATTTTTTTTTGAAGTGAAAACTTTGGGCGCGTTGAACGATTTTTGGTAGGGACAAATTTTATGGTTTCCGTCACTGCCACGCTAATTTGCGTTACCAATATGCTCAGATATTAACAATATGTGTCGCTGTGAGCAAGACTTGTAATAAAATTAAAAAGTGCGTGATCGGCGCCGGAGCTATCAAGCGAAATTGGGATTTTTTTTAATTCGAGCGTAAGCTTTGAAACGTAAGGTTTTTTTTTAGAAATTGCATACTGAAACTTACTAATTTTCTTTCAAAACTTCAACTTTTTACTTTAAAATGCCGACTTGGGCAAATTTTAAGTTGTTTTTCCGAAAATTGAGACTCGAAATTTCGACGTTTTTTGAGATTTTGACTTTTCTCAAAACTTCGACCGTAACCTCGGTTTTCGTGTTCGAGTTCCCCTTTTTTTTAAAAATGCGAAGCTTTTTTTAACTACGAGTTTTTTATCATGTTCTATTCTAAATTTGTACTTGAAATTTTTAATTTTTTTAGAACTTTGGATTTCCTTTTTTTAATTTTACTTAAATGGAGATTTATCCTAAAATTCAATTTTGATTTTTTTATACAGATTTCCAGCTTTTATTATATCGAAATTTTGATTTTCTTTTAAATTAGATTTAAACCCGAAATTTTCCCGAAATGTTTTTATTTTCAAATTCCGAAACCTTCAGGTTTTATTTTATCGAAATTTCGAGTACTTTTTTGTTTGAAATTTAGATTTAAACTTGATTTTTTTCTGCAATTTTCGATTTTTTTTCAGAAATTTTGAACTTTATTTTAAAATTTCAAGATCAACGAAATGTAATGAAAATTTTCGAAAAAAAAACGAGATTTTGAAATTTGATGAGTTTTGAAAAAAATTCGAAATTTTTAATAAAGTTTGGTAAAGTAAAGATGTTCATAAAAATGGAAGTATTCAAAAATTCCAAATTTTGAAAGTCGGGCTTTAAAAATAAAAGGCGAAACTGAAAAATATTCAGAAATAGCAAAAGTATGCGACATTTGGAAAATGTCACGATTTGAAGAAATCTAAAATCAGTGGAAATTTTTAAATAAAATTCAAAATTTAAAAAAAAAAGTAATGGACGATTTAAAAAATTGCCGAAATTTTCAGAAAAATACAAGAAATTGTTTATCAAAAAACGAAATGTTGACAAAATTACAGATTATGGAATTTTGAAAAATAAACGAATTTTAAAAATGCCACAATTTTAAAAAAAATCGAAAATTAAAAAGAAGTCGAAATTTTGAAGACTTCGAATTTTTTAAAAAAGTTATCGAAATTTCGATTATTTTTTTTTCTGTAAGTTTCGATTTTTCCTCGAAATTTGGAGTTTTTTTTCCAAATTTCGAGATGGGACGAAATTCACAAAAAATTCCAAATTTTCGAAAAAGGTCGAAATTTTTAATACAGTCGCAATTTTGAAAAGTGTCGAAATTTTCATAAAGCTTAAAGTGCAGATTTTCTAAAACTTTGAAAAATATTTAAACATTTCAAGGCGAAATTTTGAAAATTCTCAAAAATTTCAAGAGTAATTTTCAAAAAAATTCAAAATCTAAAAACAAATTCGTAAATTTCAAGATTGCGAAATTTTCAAGAAAAATTCAATTTTTTTTCGAAAAAAAGGTCATTGAATGCTCATACTAATTTAATCTAAAAAAATGTAATTTTAAAAAGTTAGAATTAAAAACAAATGTATATTTTGAAAAATAGTCATATTTGGGAAAATTTTGCAAAAATGTCACGATTTGAAAAAATCTAAAAATAGTTGAATTTTGAAATAAAGTCAAAATAAAGAAAATAATAGGACCACTTAAAAAAATAAGGAAATTAAAAAAACTCAAAACTGATTTTTTTAAAAATTGATAATCAAAAAATCTTTTTAAGAAAAGGCGAAGTTTCGAAAAATATCGAATTTTGAAAATTTTTTGTCACGCTGGGCTTATTTCCAACACAATATCAAGAATTTTCAAAGAAATATGCTTTTTAGAAAACAATTTTCAGAAAACTCCAAATTTTTGAAATAAATAAAAATTTGAAAAACAGAATTTTTTTAAAAAAATATCGAAATTTTTAATAAAAATCGAAACTTTGAAAAACTCCAATTTTTAAAAAAAAAGCTGAAAATGGGCAAAATTTTCAAAAAAAGTCGAAGTTTTGAAAAATATCGAAAATTTAAGGTATTCGCAAAATTTTCAAAAAATTACCTTTTTTAAAATACGAAATTTTCAGGAAAGTCCAAATTTTTAGAAAAATGAAAAATTTGAAAATCTCCGAACTTTTTAAAAAAGCCGAAAATGAGCAAAATTATCAAAAAATTCGAAGTTTTGAAAAATATCGGATCTTGAAAATTTCTGAAGTCGCACTAATTTTCAAAAAAAAAACTAAATTTTCAATCTAAATTTTCAACAACAAAAAATTCGAAAACTTAGGGCATTTGTAAAATTTTTAAAAAAATTACGTTTTTTAAAATACTCAATTTTCAGGAAAGTCCAAATTTTTGGAAAAAAGAAAATTTTAAAAATCTCCTAACTTTTTAAAAAAGCCAAAAATGGGCAGAATTTTCCAAAATAAAAAATATCGGATCTTGAAAATTTCTTGTCCCACTAATTTCCAAAAAAAAATCTAAATTTTAAAATTTTCCAAAAAATTACATTTTTTAAAAAACTGAATTTTCAGGAAGTCCAAATTTTTGGAAAAATGACAATTTTGAAAAGCGGACGAATTTTTAAAAAATATCGAAATTTTTAATAAAAATTCGATGTTTGTTAAAAAGTCGAAAATAAACAAAATATTTAAAAAAAAAAGACGAAGTTTTAAAAATGTCGAATTTTGAAGAATATCAATTTTGAAAATTGCGTTAATTTTGAAAAAAATCAGTTTCAAAATTTGTCAAATTTTCCAAAAAAAATTATTGTAGAAAACGGCATTTTCAAGGAAATTTTAAATTTTTGAAGTAGTTGAAATTTGGAAAATTCAAAATTTCTACTTTTTTTAAAAATTTTAACTTTCTATAAAAAAAAAATTTTGACGGATTTTTAAAAAATATCATTTTTAATAACAAGTTAAAATTTTTCAAAAAACGAAATTTGGAAAAAGCTCCCGAACTTTTTTAAAAAGTCGAAAAAAGTTCAAATTTTTAAAGAAGACAAAGTTTTGAAAAGCATGGAATTTTGAAATTTTTTGTTTTAATTTATAAAAGGAATTAAAAAATTTTAAAAAAATATGAAAATTTTGCAAATTTTTATAAAAAATACGTTTCTCAAAAAACGGAATTTTTGGAAAATCCAAAGGTTCGGAGGTTTTTCAAAATTTCGACTTTTTTGAAAATTTTAACTTTATAAAAAAAATTCGATGGATTTTTATAAAATATAATTTTTAAGAAAGAGTTAAAATTTTCAAAAAAAATTCCGAAATTTTAAAAATTCGACTTTTTGAATATTTTAACCTTTTATAAAAAAATTTTGAAAAATACCAAATTTTAAACATTTTTTTCAGTTTAATTATCAAAAAAATTAAAAATTTTCAACAAATATCGAAAATTTTGCAAATATTTATGAAAAATACGTTTTTTAAAAAACGGAACTTTCGGGAAATTCCAAATTTAAAAAAACAAATTTTGAAAAATACGAATTTTTAAATAATATCGAAATTTGCAATAAAAAGACGAAATTTGTTAAAATTTTTCTGAAAAGTTAAGTTTTCGAAAAAATTTGAAATGAAAAACTTGATCCAATTGTCGAAATTTTCTAAAAAAAAAAAGCAAAGTTGGAAAATATCGAATTTTTAAAATTTTTAAAGTCGCACTAATTTTTTTTTAAAAATCAAACGTTTTTAAGTCAAAATTTCCAAAAAAAAAAACAAAATATCGAAAATTTGAGGTGATTTCAAAATTTTCAGAAAAAACGACGTTTTTTCAAAAAAGGAATTTTACGAAAATTTTAAATTTTTAGAAAACTTGAAATGAAGAAAAACACACAAAACATTGAAGTTTTGAAGACCAGACGAATTTTTAAAAAATTTTGAAATGTTTAATAACGAATCGAAATTTTAACGATTCCAAATTTTCAAAAAAAAATTAAAATGCTGAAGAGTGAAATTTTGAAAAGTCTAAAAATTTAAAAAGGCGAATTTTGAAAAGATATCCAAATTCAAAAACTTCTAAATTTTAATAAAAAGTTAAAATTTCTAAAAATAAAAACTAAATCTTCAGAAATTGTTATTAATGAATTCAGTTTTAAGCTTGAATGACTAGAAAGCTGAATTTTTTTCTGCGGCACTGCTTCCATAAATTTGACCAATGTATTTTGACATTTTGCAAAAGGGTCAAAATTTCGAATTAAATTCAACGTTGATTCACACATGATGTGTCAAATGTTAATAATGCCATAATATATGAGAAATAGCTTTGGAAGGCTTCACATAATGCTTTAAAAGACCGCCCAAGCCGAGATCTTTTCAAGAAAACTTTAAGGGAAAACTTTCTCTTAGCAAAAATTTCTATAAAATAATTTTTTTAATGTACTGTTTTTTTACAGGAAGGGCCGCACAGTGTACTGGCCGATGATGAATTTTACGATGCCGTTGAATCCGGGTTAGACAAAATGGAAGAAGAGCAGGAATTCAGGGAACGACTGAAGAGTGGAACAGTGGTGCCGATAACGCCGCCCCCGACAGTCTCCCCGGCGACATTCGCATCCGCTGTGGCCAGAAGTAAGTGCTGTTTACTATTCACGTAAAAAAACTAGGAAACTAAAATTATTGATCTGAATGCAGCCCAAAGCGTATTGTTCTTGTAAAGCAGTTCTAACTTATTTTTGTTTTAGATTGAAAGGGTGGTGAGAGAACAAGTACAAATGGCGAGGTTAGGTGTGGGCGAGTGTGGAACAGGTTGGCAGTTATTCGCGGAAGACGGTGAAATGCGAATGTACAGGAGGGAAGAAGTTGTTGATGGTATGGTGGTTGATCCCCTTAAAGCCGTCCATGTAGTCAAAGGAATAACGGGCCACGAAGTTTGTCATTATTTCTTCAGTCCACAATACAGATACGACTGGGAGACGACGTTAGAACAGATGACAGTATTAGAAACAATATCAGAAGATACGTTGACGTTTCTGCAAACACACAAGAGAATATGGCCGGCAAGCCAAAGAGATGTTATATTTTGGTCTCACATGAAGAAGTTACCAAATGACCAAGACAGGGACGGCCCAGACATTTGGACAGTTGTTAATAATTCTACTGAACACCCAAATTATCCCGTGAGTAACTCAATTCGGATAGTATTGTGTTAATTCCATAGAATATGTCATAAATCATTTAATTTTAACAGAGTATTAATTTAAGGGAAACAAATTGAAAATTCCAAGTTCTGTAGCGAAGTTTCTCAAAACCACAACTATCAAATCCAAATTGTCTTTTTTTTTCACATTTGTTCCCGTTTTTCTTTTAAATTTCTAATTCTTTTTGAAAACTTCAACATTTTGGGTTATGAAAATATTTTTTAAATTTCAAATTTTCTATAATTCTCGAAACTTTTAACTAATTTCGAAATTTTGACTTTTTGGACATTTCTCCTGACAGTAATTAAAATCGAAAGTGTAAATTCGGAATTTTGGAAATCAAAATTGTGGAAAAATTCAAAAATCTATTTACAAAATTCATTTCTATTACCCCTAAATTTGAAATTGGATGAAATTTTGTTAGTTAATTATGGGTTAAATTTAATGTTTTTTTTATGTTTTAGGCAAATGCCGGGAAATGTGTTCGAATATTCCTAACGGTATGTTTACTATGCCAAACCAGAGTGGATCCGCCGAAAGATGGCGCCCCACTGACGAGGGACAATGTCTCCTGTAGAATAACATACTGTTCACAAGGTGAGTTTGCTTCGAAAGTTTCATGTACACAAAATGCAGCATTAATTTTCAGTTAATCCCGGCGGTTGGGCTCCAGCCTCAGTCCTGAGGGCCGTTTACAAGAGAGAATATCCCAAATTTCTCAAAAGATTCACAGCTTACGTCACAAACCAAACAAAAAATAAACCAATTATGTTCTAGTAATTAAGAATCAGGGAAGAACTATCCATTTTATTTTTATTATTTATGCTAAAGTAACTATAAAGTATTTTTATGTTTTTTAGTTGTTTTATTTTCCTTTTGAGTTGTGAATGTTTAATTGAAAAAAGTTGCTTCATTTATGTTTCATTTGCATCTGCCGGTTCCAAAACTGAAATGCTAAACGCTATGGGGATAGTTTCTAAATAAGTCAAAAGATATTTGATGTAATCTGATCTGAGTAAATTCAAAACGTTGCGATATTTAATGGAGACTCCATTTAGGTTAAACTATCATCAAAATTTAATTACATTTAAGATCATTCTGCATCTAACGGTTGGTTTTCTTGTGACAATAATGTCCCAACTTTACGTCATGAAGTTAAAAGTTGTAATACATGCAAACTTTAATTCTGTCAACTAATTTTTTTTTGTATAAAAAATGTCATCACTTATGGCACCAAAGTGGTGACATTATTGTAACGTGCAAACAAGCAACCATAAGTGGCCATACTTCTGTCATGACTGTTTGTCCTACTTTAACCCATTGTGCCCAAAGTTAGCTAGTTGGATTAGCTAGCAAACATATCACTAATTTGACAATTTTTAGGCAAAGTCAACTTTTCTAAATTCTATACTGAAATTATAGAGTGAATGACATAAAAGCTCTTTGGTTGTTTCTGTTTTACTTCGAATGGTCTTTTCCATATTTCAAAAGTTTCAAAAACACCATTGTATTGCTAAACCTTGATCTAGGGTAATTTAATTGTCGGCAAAGTAATTTAAGCGCTACTAATGTCAGTTTTTAGTTGCGGCCTAAAAATTGAGCGATTTTATTTACATAAATCTTACGTGTGGTTTGTGAGAGCTTTTAGCCACTTTTCTGATCATTATATTTGCTTCGTTTAGTACAAAGTGTTTTCCACCAATTGTTAATGTTACAATTTTTACACTACTGAACCATCGTGCGTTCGTAACACTAATAAACTTATCCGTTCCACTGGATATTTAAAAGTGATGTTTTAATTTTTTATAACAGAATATTCTTCTATTTTTAATAATTGTTGCTTCTGTAAAGTGAAATTTTGTAATAAAGCTAATGAATGTAAGTGAAAAAAAATCATATTTATCAATGTTTGCTATGTAAAAGTCTATGTGTAAATAATAGTTTTATTTAGAGTTTATACATATTCTAAGTGATAGTGTTCTACCTGTTTTTTAAAGTTGTTTTTAATAAAAAACTTATACCAACTTGTTTCATTTATATTTCACCACTGGAGAAGTCCCATAGAAAAACCTTAATTCAATTCTTTACCAATCAATCAATTTTACTAGTGATTTTATATTATACAATTTGTCAGTTTTGCAATACTTTTCAATAAAAATTGATAATTAGTTTATTGTGTCGAAAGTCGAAATTTCAAAAATAAAGTAGAAATTTTGAGAAAAAAAGAGACGAAATTTCGAAAAAAGATCGAAATTTTGACTAAGTCAAAATTTCCAGAAAAATGTCGAAATTTTTATATTAAGTTAAAATATTCGAGAAAAAGTTGAAATTTGAGAAAAAAACGAAATTTCGCGAAAAAGTTATAATTTCAAGAAAAGAGTCGAAAGTTTGAGAAAAAAGGTCGAAATTTGGGAAAAATGTCAAAATTTTAGAAAGAAGTCGAAATTTCGAGATTAAAATTGAAATTTGAGAAAAAGAGTCGAAATTTCTAAAAATAACATTATTTTTAATCGATGTCCTTTCTGCGCCTTTGTAACATTTCGAAAAGTTGAAATCTCCAGAAAAAAGTCTAAATTTCCAGAATATTCGAAATTTAAGGAAAAAGCCGAAATTTTGAGAAAAAAGGTCAAAATTTTGAGAAGTCGAAATTTCGAAATATTTCCAGAAAAAAGTCAAAATTTGGGAAAAGTCAAGATTCCGAGAAAAAAGTCGAAATTTCTCGAAAAATAATCGAAATTTCGAGAAAAAAGTCGAAATGTCGATATTCAGGTCAAAATTTCGAGAAGAAAGTCGAAATTTGAGAAAAAAAAACGAAATTTCGGGAAGAAAGTCGACATTTCGAGGAAAAAAAAATCGAAATTTGAGAAAAAAATCAAAATTTCGAGAAAAAAATAAAATTTTAAGAAAAAAAATTCGAAAAAGTTGAATTTTGAGAAAAAAGTCGAAATTTAAGAATATATCGAAATTGTGTGAAAAAAAAAAGTCGAAATTTCGCGAAAAAAAGTCGAAATTTCCAGAAAAGTCGAAATTTAAGAAAAAAGTCGAAGTTTCGAAATATTTCGAGAAAAAAATCGAAATTTGAGAAAATAATCGAGATTTCGAGAAAAAAGCCGAAATTTCGCGAAAAAAAAGTCGAAATTTCGAGACAAAAATCGAAATTTGCGTGAAAGGTCGAAATTTCGAGAAAAAAAGTTAAAATTTTGAATTTAAAGTCAAAATCTTTAGAAAAATATCAAAATGTCAATATTAAGGTCAAAATTTCGAGAAAAAGGTCGATGTTTGAGATAAAAAACGAAGTTTCGAGAAAAAGATCAAAATTTCGAGAAAAAATCGAAATTTGAGAAAAAAGTCAAAATTTTGAGAGAAAATTCGAAATTTTGAGAAAAAAAGTCGAAATTTCGAGAAAAAAATCAAAATTGCGAGCTGAAAATTGAAATTTGAGAAAAAAAGTCGAAATTTCCAAAGATAACATTTTTTTTAATCGATTTCTGTTCTATGCCTTTGTAACATTTCGAAAAAGTTCAAATTTTCAGAAAAAGGTCGAAATTTCCAGAAAAAAGTCGAAATTTTGAGAAAAAAGTCGAAATTTGAGAAAAAAGTCAAAACTTGAAATAAAGCGGAAGTTTGAGAAAAAAGTCGAAAATTCTAAAAATAACATTTTTTTTAATCGATGTTCTTTCTACGCCTTTGTAACATTATTAATTGTTATAAATAATTTAAATTTCGATTTAAAAATTGAAATTTCTACTTTTTTTCTATAATTTTCGACTTTAAACTCCAAATTTCGACTTTTTTTTCGAAATTTTGACATTCATGTCTAAATTTTAACTTTAATCTCGAGATTTAGTGGAGGAAAAGTCAACATTCCGTGATATATTTTTTTCAAATTGATGTCCTTTCTAGGCTCTTGTAATTTTTACGCCCAAAAAAGTAAATCAACTTATTTAAGATTTGTAGTGTATTTCTGAATACGCGTGTAACATGTTCAACCACTGAATAAAAGTTTTTAAGACCGATAACAGGTAATAAAATACGTTGGGTAACTTTTGTGAATATAAGATCATTTTAACTGCGTATGTACGGAATTTTACCTTCAATTATATGGCAACATTGCACCACAGTTATCTTTTCTATTCAGTTAACGACACAATGAATGAAAAGAAACGTTAATGCTGCCATCTGTTGGCTTATTAACGCAGCTATTACTAGTAGATGGAAGTGGATAATAACATAACGACCTAAAAGCACTTATACACGGGGGTTCTACTTTGGCACGAAATTCAAATATACTGTTTGTAGCGCCCTCCCTCGCAGTGACCGGAACTACCGCCCATTTATACATATATATGTAAATTAAATATATATGTATAGTTCCTAAATTTGTGTGCGGTGGCGTCTGAGAACGTAAACAAATTTAACTGTCATTGGATTTGGATGGAATGGAGGACGAGAACATCAGTCATCTTCGAGCAAAATTTTAAATAGTGTTGAAAATAAGGTAAGTGATCTCTGCGAGCATTACTAGTAAGTAGAAAATTTCATTTATTTGTGGAAGTGAAGTATCAATCGAAATGACATCCCCGACTTCGGAAAAAAAACTGCTGAATCCCAAGCTGCCGAAATGTTTACAGAAATGGCGTCTATAACAATAAACAGTTTTGTGATTACCAAAAGCAAAAATAAGAAAAAGGTAACACTTTAAAAAATAAGATTTAATGTAATCCGAATATACACTGTTTGCACATTGATAAAGTTAATGATGCTAAAATTCACTTCTAACGTATTGTAAAATATCTGCAGGAATTTGTTGGATCGTTTGCTTAATAATATGTCAGAGTCTATTATATATGATACTTTCTTTCTAATGAGAATATTATTTTTACTACTTTACAGTAAAAATACAGTGATAAATAAATGTATCCAAAATATCTTACTACTGCCCGAACAAATGCCTCCAGATATTTGAAAAAATGTTAGAAATTTTATTGTCAGTATGGACTTTGTCGACATGCAAATGGAGCATACATGGACCTCGTTAACATTAAAAGCTACTTTTTTTTTATTTTTGTCTTTGATGATTAGATATTCAACCAAGGGATTCAAGATGTTTCATCTGAAAAAAAAAGAATTGAGGTTTTTTCTGACCTGTAGTGAGCAAAATGTAAAACCGACTAAAATGTTGCAATCTTTTAAACAAAAATCGATCTGTTTCGGCAGGCACACCCCCTCGTAGTAAGAAAATTGTACCCTAAAAGGTGTCAAACTTTCAACAAAAATCAACCAGAAATTATGTGGAAAAACTTTTCGCTGCTTTACTTGATTTATTTTAATTAAATTCACTATCCAGTATATTATGTTATCTGTATCATATTTAACTTTTAGCAGTTGAACTGATAAATATATTTTAAAATTATTACAAATATTTAAATATGAACTTATATACATGTATGAATATACATATTTAATAAAAATATTTAATGTTAAAATGGCAGTTTATTTTTTTACACCTCATACTTGAAATTGTTTTGAAATTTCCATTCACGTTGGTCACTTTTGTTTAATCTTTAAAAACAGTAGTGCAATCCAACTGAATGGACATTTCAAAACAGTTTAAAATTAATTTTGGATTTAAATTTATAAGCCGGTAATGCAGGGTAACTGCAACGTGGCTACAGTCGACAATACAGGTTTCTAATTTTATGGCAATAGTTCCGGTCCCTGCGTGGGATGGCCGTTTTCAAAATAAAAAGCACAGAGTTGACACTCTTAACCTTTCTCTATGCACTTATATAAAAAATTAAAAAAATTGTTATTAAATTTACAAAAAATTTATTTATCTAAGATAAATCGATCCGATTCTTAGAATTTTTAAATCGTTCATTAGATTGATCTAAAAAATCGACCTTGAGACCTGCAAAAATCGATTTTTCGATTAATCGATCTCAGATCGACATCCCTAATTTGACCGAAATACGTCTAGAAAGTGGAGTAGCTCCGACTGTTTCTTTTCTCTCTCTTTCGTTGAAAATCATTTTCTCAACATTTTCGGTTATTCGTTATTCTCATAGAGAAACTAATTGTATAGTCTCTCGTTATTCTGTTGAAAGACTACAACCAGAGACTATATAGTTTCTCTATGACTACAACTGTCAAATTTGTCAATCACCTGTAAAATTTAGGTTATGTGAATTTGTTCGCATGATATTACCTCAAAACGTTAATCATTTTCTAAAGAATTATACGCAAAATTTGCTTCTATTTGCAATGGGTCGCAGAAAAGCCGGATTCCGAAAGAACCATCAATTTCCTCACAAAAAACAGGTACTTGTAACTGCATAACAATTTTTCTAATGTTTTGGGGTTAACTTATGTTAAACATTTACAGGCCGTAGGTAATAGTGGAGAACGAAAGGCTTACAACGACATCATAAAGGAGAATGAAAAATTTGTGGAATATTACAGGGTAAGTAAGTAATTTAAAAAAAAAAACCAAACTATATCGATTGATACTTTCAGACACAAAAAATTTGTAAGGAAGAAGAATATGATACTTTTATTTCAACCATGAAAACGGACTTACCTGCCACATTTCGCATAACAGGCTCTAAAGGTGAAGCGAAGAAAATGTTAGAAATTGTTAAGGGACAATTTATCGACGATTGCCTAAAGCAAGATGATTCGGAAAGTAGCGTTAAAATCTTTCCCTCTGCCTTGGTATGTATTGATAAACGAAATATTATAGATTCACTTCTCTATAAAGACTTTGCCCAAATTTAATACAAAAGATGCATTTAAATTTTGTTTCAAAAAATAATCTTGAGATTGAATTACCTTGAGGTTGCTTGTCTTCGGCACTGCAAGCAGAATGAAAAAAAAATGATATTTATTTTTACTACAAAAAAATCTGTATGACTGTAAACCTGAAACTGTTATAAAAAATTTATTAGTATTCTTCATGGTGGACTCTTATTGATCGGAAATATAGTGTTTATTAATTCTATTTAACAATTCTGCGACCCACTTTGGAAATATTTAAATTGTTATTAGTGAAAGTTGACAATTTCGGAAACCTTTTTAAACTTGTTACCAAAAGGAATTTTCCCCAAAAATTACATCCTATCCTATCCATAATGAGTTTACCCTTTGTGAGTGGATTAATCTTAAAATAATAATAATAATAAATTTAGATATATGTAGTCATATTTCAAAAAAATTATCAGAAATTGTAACTTTCATTAATAAAAATTTAAATATTTCCAAACTGGGTCACAGAAATGTTAAGTAAAAATAAACAAAATTTATTAATGTTGAAATTTTGAATTTAAAGCTAAAACACTAGCAAAAATTTAAATATTGAAAGTTCAAAATTGAAATTCTGCAAAAATAAGTCGAAATTTCAAACAAAAAACTTTTATTAAGAGGGAAAATACTTAATATTCGAATTTTGTGTTAAAGTAACAAATTTTTGTTATAATTATAATTTTCTCCTCAACTTTTCTGACATTTTAAAAATGACAAAAGCGTTAATTAATAATCTCATACCTTTAGTAGTTGTGCTTCAAAACACAAACCAATTTCTTAAATGTATAGATTTTAAAGATGTTTTAAGTTAAAGTGGGTTCGTTGTTTCAACTTAGCCATCTAAGAAAATTTCGCTTTCGCTTACTTGCTTAAAATGTAGGTATCCTGATGAATTGGCCTGGCAAATGGAACTTACAAGAAAAGATATTAGACGGAGTGAAGCATATTACAAATTGCACAATTTTCTAATATCTGAAACGGAACATGGGACAATCTCAAGACAGGAAACTGTCAGCATGATACCCCCGTTGGTCCTCGATGTCAAGCCGCACCACAAGGTACCTAATTGATCGTTGGTGGGGCCCACTGTATTTCCAAATTTACAATTACAGATATTAGATATGTGTGCTGCACCTGGTTCGAAAACCGCCCAACTGCTGGAACTCTTACATGCAAATGACGATCCGATACCTTCGGGGTATGTAATTGCCAATGACGTTGATAACAAACGCTGCTACATGCTGGTGCATCAAGCAAAACGGTTAAATTCTCCATGTGTGGCTGTGATAAATCACGATAGCTCGGTATTGCCCAATTTGACCGCGTCATTGCCAGACGGCTCAACGGAGCAAGTACAGTTTGACAGAATTCTATGTGACGTCCCTTGCTCTGGTGATGGTACGCTAAGGAAAAACCCTGATATTTGGATGAAGTGGACACCAGCAAACGGCCTAAATTTACACGGGTACTGTTGAATTAAAATCATGACTTTCCATCAATGAAAATGTTGTAGGATCCAATCAAGAATATTGCGAAGAGGCTGTGAATTATTAACAGTTGGTGGAAAAATCGTCTATTCTACTTGCTCTCTGAATCCAGTAGAAAATGAGTCAGTGGTTCACCGACTTCTATCTGAAACAGATGGCGCTATGCAACTGGTTGACATTTCATCTTCGTTACCTGGCTTGAAATTTACCCCAGGTTTTTATCCCTCCTTATCTCTTTAAGTTTTGAATAACACAAATTTTAGGTATGGAAGAATGGTTGGTGGGTAGCAGAAATTTGGAATTTTACAAGACCTTTGATGAAGTCGATGAGAAATGGCGAACCACGATTAGGCCTCAGATGTTTCCCCCCAAACCAGAAGATAGATCAAAATACAACCTCAACAGATGGTAATTTTTGATAATTTGTTTTTCGTTTCGCTTATAGATAATTTCAGTATTCGGATCTTGCCGCATCAGCAGAATACCGGAGCTTTCTTCGTGGCTGTGCTTGAAAAAACCAGATCGCTTAATTCAAAAGAGAAATCGTTCAAACCCAATACAGACCAAAACGAAGATACAAAGAAACGTGAAAACGAAGACAGATTACCTGAAAATCAACGAAAGCGTCGAAGGAAGGAGGGTTACAGAGAAGATCCTTTTGTATTCTTTTCCGAGAATGAATCCGTTTGGAATGACATAAAAGCGTTCTACGAGATCGGGGACGAATTCGACTCGAGGTGTCTCTTAACCAGATGCCACGTTGGGAAAAAGAAGAATATTTATTTAACCTCGAGTAGCGTCAGGGATCTGGTCTTGCAAAATCAAGGCGTCATCAAATTTATTAATACTGGAGTCAAGGCGTTCGTAAGGTGCGACAACAAGAATATGAAATGCGCATTCAGGATAGCGAACGATGGGCTTGAGAGTATTTATCCCTACATTGGGGATGATCGCAAGGTGACCATACCAAGAGATGACTTGATAACCTTGCTGATGAATGATAATCCAGAAAAATCGCCCCCAATTGCGAACTTGTCTGAAGAGTTACGAAAACAAGTCGAACCATTAAGTGAGTATTAGACTGTTGCGGGTGAAATTTTCTTAAAAACGCTTCATTAGGTCCTGGTAGTTGCGTTTTGATTTATAAGGAAGAGGTAACCAATAGTGAGGATCCTTTAATTATACATATCAGCGGTTGGAGGGGAACGACTTCCTTGAGATGTTACATGTCGCAACATAGCACAGTCCATCTGCTGAGACTGCTTGGCGGGGATATTTCCAAATATGGTAAGTTTTATTTTTGATAGGAACTGAATAATTTAAAACAAAAATGTTAAGCTTTTCCGAATTTCGATGATAGACCAAAAATTTTGAGTAAAATATTCACAGTTTAATAAAGATTTATTAAAAAATAGTTGAAATTGAGTCTTAAGGCTTTCCATTCTAAAAATGAACATTTTAGAAGAAAGGGTGGAAATTTGAAACTTAAAATTTAAATTTGAACTGTCTGAAATTTCAGTTCCTGATTCAGAAAAATCACATTCCTTAAAAGGTCGAAATTTGGAGAAAAATACGAAATTTCTAGAAAAAAGTCTTTAATCAGGCGCTGCTTCAGTTTTTTCCCTAAATTTCGAATTTAATCAAAAAATTTGGAGAATAAAGAATTGTTGCATTGAAAGTTGAAATTTAATTATTAAAGTAAACATTTAAAAAAAAACATTAAAACTTCGAGTTTATTTAAAGAAAATGAAACAAAAAAGTCGATTTTAATTCAGAAACTCCGATTGATTTTCTCAAAATTTCGTTTCCATTTCATCCACTAAACTTTTGAATAAACCCGCTTTAAGTTTTAAACTTTTAGTCTACTATAATACATATAAAAATTCTATTTAAAGATGAAATTTTGAGAAAAAAATTCAAGTTTTGAATGAAAAGCCAAAATTTTATGAAATAATTCAACTTTTGAATTAAAAGTCGAAATTGCAACATTGCCTTGATCGACATTGACTTTCATTCCAAAAAGAAAAAGGGCAATATCGAGAACGCAAAATTTGTAGAAAAAAGTTGAAATTTTGAGTCAAAATGCCAAAATCTCCATTTTTTCCAAATTGGACTAACCAAAAAGTTGATAAAAATATCGAAATTTCGTGAAAAAAAGACAAATTTTAAATTAAAATTTTGATTTGTTTTTAAAATTTCAATCTTACTCCTAAACTTTCGAGTTTTTTCTGAGAATTTCGAGATTAAATTGGGAATATCTACCTTTGTCTCGAAATTTCGTTTTAAATTTTAGTTTATCTTTTACACGTTAATGTTTTCCTTATTTGGATTGTTTCCTCAAAATTCCGTGTTTAGGTTTTTCACTCGAAAATTTGAGAATATTTTTTGTTGTAAATTTCTAGCGTTTACTCAAGGTTTCGATTTTTTTTTGAAAGTTTTCCATTGAAAAGTTTTTAATTGAAAGTTATCCTTATTTCATAAAATTTCAATTTTAAAATCGAATTAATATTGAATTTCTTTTACGAGTTGAAACATTTTCTTTAAGTTTGATTTTTCTTTTGAAATTTCCAAGTTTTAACTTGAAATTTGAAGCAGCGCGTAAGCTACACTTCGAAAGTTTTATGCCCAACCCGGACCTAAACTTTTTAAAGAAACTGCTACTGATGGCTACTATTCAGTCAATACTTTTGTTGCTATTGATATATTTATTTAATGATGGTTTCAAATGCCACAATTAAATAATTTTTTGTTTTTCAGACATAAACAAATTCAAGAAAGCCGAGAATGGGGATGAGAAGAATGTAAATGAGGAAGAAGGTGCATCTCAAGTTACCTCCGAGACCCCGCAATAAAAATTAGCGTAAGTAATTATATTTATTTTGAAGATACATAAACAAATAATATATTTAACAAATAATCTCAAATACAGAGGTCAAAACAAATTCAACATATTGCATTAAAAAAAATTATCACACAAATTTGTACTGCTTTCTAAAAAATTATTTATAAAGGTTGGATATTCGGATATGCTATAGAAATAATATTTAAATTGTTTAGAGTCAATTGTGACGAATATCAACAAATAATGACTAAAGTCTTCAATTCACGATATATGCAAAATACCTTGAAAAACGTGTACAAATCAGTTTCATCTTTTGGTGTCTCAATTCTCTTAATTTGTCTTTTGATATCTTCTTCCCCATGACCATACTTAAAATACATTTTATATTACAGTCACACTTAATTAAATGCAGTGGACGATTTTAGTTAGCAATTCCAAAATAGTGGGCAGGACGGTAACATAATGAGCTTGTGCGAATAAACAAATGGTGTAATTCAAATTTTAAAAGATAGAGCGTCTAAACCTGTATCTTGACCTGTTTAGCGCTTTGATATCGAGTTTTTGAATTTTTCGGGCAAGGTTTATCCCCCATTAAGTGCTTTTTCCAGCATAACTCTTCATTTTGTAGGTTGCTGTGGCATAAAGGACACCTGTTACAACCCACGGTTAATTCTGCAAAAGTTTTCATGTTTAGATACTAGTATTAGTTTTAGAATTAATTTACCTTTACACTTTGCTGCATGTGACTGAAGTTCTTCTAATTTTACAGCTTCGGTACATTGTGAGCATTGAGTGTATCTTTGGCACTGCTCACATTCCATTACGAGGTGTTCTGTAAGGGAGGATACTTCGACCACCTGACTGCACTCCTTGCATCTCACTAGCATGGGGCAGGATCTCCAGTAGTGGGAGTTCATCGAGTTATTTACGGATAGGATGCTCTTCTCCGATTGGTTGCAAAATATACATTGCCTACAACAATTTTCCTTACTGATTGTATTTTGTAATATACTTCTATTCCCAAAATTTTAATATTTTGTTTTTATTTTATCTAACGGTACGTTTACTCTAGACACTTTATTCCACACATTTCTCTCTGAGTGAGATAAAAAATATCGAACATTTTGTGTTGTGTAATTTATCTTGGCTGTGTAAATAAGCCTTGGATAGCTTCTCTTAGGATAGTGGACACAATATATTTTTGCTCAGAGAGAAGTGTACAGAATAAAGTGTTTAGTGTAAATGTTCCTTAAAAATATTGTAGACTATGTACTATTTAATGATTCTTATTTTTTAAATTCATTAGAACTATTAAATGAGTGCTTTTATGAGATGCATTCATTTTTTTCATATTTTTTTAACAACAACTATTGACATGGTCCAATCATGAAAGAAAACCATGGAAGCTTCCCTTAACCATGTTAAGTTTTTGTTAGAAATTTACAATTTCGTTAAAATTTTATACTTTTTGTTTTTTATTGGTTTTAAACACTAAATTTAGACTTTTTCTAAAAAAAATCGACAACTTATGAAATTTCAATTTTAATACCTGGTTTTAAAAGTTGATTTATAAAATTGTTTCTGTAAATTTCAACCTTTTCTGCGACTTAAACATAGAATTATTGTTGTTTTTCCAAGATTTCTATTTTAAATTCAAAAGAACGAAACTATTTTATGCACGGCTTCGAACCGCTATGTTTTTCGCTCCGGTTTTCGTTCCGGCAACAAAATTACATCGGTTCAGTTTCGTTTTTCGTTCTGACAAAAATAACGGTTTTTTCCGGTTTTCGGTTCAGTTCCGGGTGACTCATTTTTTGATTTTTAAAAGTATTTAAAAATTGATTTTTGGACATAATTTAGAAAAGGTGATGTCTTTTTTACTTTAATATTACAACCTTGCATAAAATTGAAGGACTGACCCGAAAACCGGAAAAAACCGTTATTTTTGTCAAAACGAAAATCGAAACTGAGCCGATGTAATTTTTTTGCCGGAACGAAAAACATAGCGGTTCGAAGCCCTTCTTTAAAATCTACAGTTAAAAAGTCGAGATTTTCAAAAAAGGACAACATTTTTAAAAAAGTATGGCATTTTTCATAAAAAGTCGAAATATGCAAAAAGGCAAAATTTTGAGAAGTTTTGAATCTAAAAATTGTTTGAGTTTTCAGATTGGTCAGAATTTTCAAAGAAATCGAAATTTAAAAAAATGTAAAAATTTAAAAAAACTCAAAATTTCGAAAAAGGTAGACAATTTGAAAAAGTCTACAGTTTTAAATAAAAAAAATCGATATTTAAAAAAAAGGTCAAATTTGTCACTAAAGTCGAAATATTCAAAGATGTTAAAATGTTCAAAAAAAGTCGAAATATTCAAAATGGGTCGAAATTGTCAGTGTATGAATTAAATCTAGGGAAATATAGTAAAGAAATATAAAAAAATAGAGAAAAGTCCAATTTTAAAGAAGAAAGAATCGAAATTTTAAGAAAATTCGGAGAAGTTTGCGAATATCAAATTTTTGAGCAAAATCGCTAATTGCTTAAAAAAAATTAAAACTTCGATATTTCTATATTTTCCTATTGAAAAAGTATAGAGAATATTTAAAATTTCAAGAAATTTTAAATATTTGAGTTAAAATTTCAAGAAATTTTAAATATCTAAGTACAAATTTGAGGTAATAGGGTCGAAATTTTAAGAGAAAATCCAACATTTCTATGAGATATCTAGTGATATTGTAAAAGACAAAATTTCAAAAAAAACTCGAAAGTAATTTTTTGAGAAAACTAGAAATTTTGAGGAAACATGTTGAAATTTCTATCTAAAAGAAAAACAAATTTTTAAGCAAAAAAGACGAACCTTCTTAAACATTTTTTTTTAAATTAGATCAAAAATATATTAAAATTTCACGAAAAGTATGGCAATTCCCATAAATGTTGAAAGAAAGGTTACATTTTTTGGGAGAAAAACACATTTCAAAAAGGTTGACATTCTAAGAAATACTCAAAATTTCGAGAAAAAGAAAATTTCTAACTATCTATTTTTTTAATTTGAGAAAAGACTGTTTAGAAAAAAGTGAAACTTTAAAGAAAAAGAAAAAATATGTTTTTTACGGGCTTATCGGTTCGAATTGATACACGTGATAGATTATACCCACTTTATTACTGAATTAACTCGGCACACTTCAACTGAACAGTAACTCACTAATTATTTACTAATTGCTAACCAACTTATTGCACTTGCTTCTAACTGACTGACTCGAGGGAAAACTGACCGCCTTTTTATAGTTTCGGCCCGCGGATTCCAGAATTTTCGGCAGATAAGGCTTATCGAATGCCTAAATTTCTGAAACGCTTATCTGCCGTTTGTTTCGTTATCGCGGCCGCTTTCCCCTTATCAGAACCTTCTAGAAACTTTTTTTATTTACTAAATTCTACAATTCTATTCTAAATCATATTTCATCTATTTACATTGCGTTACACTGCCTCCCCCTTAGAAATGATCGTCCCGATCAGTTCCAATCAGTCACTTCGCCACTAAATTTGCATAGTCTGTTAAGGTGTACCACTTTCATTTTACTCCTGGAGCTACGCTGGATCCTGTATACCAAGTCGTTGATCCTCTTCAGCACTTTGTACGGCCCTTCCCAAGATGGCGTAAACTTTGGCGAAACTCCTTTCTTTCGCTGAGGGTTGTATAGCCATACCAACTCGCCCTCACTGAAACCACCATGATTGGCATTCACGTCATACCTGGCCTTCATCCGGTCCGTCGCCAAGTTGATCTTCGTCCGCACCAGAGCATGCGTCTCCAGTATCGCTTCCCTCAAGTCATCTACGAAACCCATCGTTTCCCTGGGGACCTCCCTTGGTGATCCAAACACCAAGTCACACGGAAGCCGCAGTTCCCTCCCGAAGATCACTTTTGCCGGAGTCTGACTTGTAGTTTCATGAGTTCCGGCGCGATAGGCCATCAGAAACAGTGGTAGTTGTCGGTCCCAGTCGGTCTGATGTTTGGAAACGACCTTCGAAAGATGTTCCTCTAAGGTCCTGTTAAATCTCTCCACCATTCCGTCAGACTGTGGATGAAGAGGTGTTGTTAGAGTTTTCCTTATTCCAAGAAGACGACACATCTCTTGGAAAACCCCCGATTCAAAGTTCCTTGGTTCCGAGTGTAGTTCAAAGGGAACACCAAATCGACAGATGAAGTTGTCCACAAGAACCCTTGCGACTGTGGTGGCTTCCTGGTTCGGGATGGCATAAGCTTCAGGCCATTTACTGAAATAATCCATGGCCACCAGGATGTACTTGTTTCCATCGTCTGAAACTGGGAATGGTCCTGCCACATCACTTGCAATTCTTTCAAACGGAGCTCCCACATTATATTGCTTCAGGGCCCCTTTGGTTCTCGTACGGGGACCCTTGTATGCAGCACAGGTGACACATTTCCGACACCACCTCTCGACGTCCTCCCTGCAGTTGACCCAATAGAACCGTTTTCGAACCTTCTCCAGGGTCTTGTTTATCCCTAGGTGTCCACCAGAGGTTCCATTGTGCACCTCCCACAAGACCTGTGGAATCTTCTCCTGAGGCACCACCAACTGCAAGTTGACACGCTTTCCATCCGCGCTTTCCCATGCTCTCTTCAGTACCCCGTCCTCGACCTGGAGGGATTTCCATTGAGCCCACAAATTCTTAAGAGCTGGACTTCTGTCGGAAACCTCTTGCCATTCCGGTCTGTCTCCAGCTTCTTTCCATTCCAATATGGGTCCGATATCAGCGTCGCTCCTCTGTAGCTTCCGAAGACCTTCAACAGTCCATTCGTCTTCTGGCTGGACAGAAGTGACCCTTATATCCACCATGTCCTCATGGTCCTCAACTCGTTTGCAGTGTTTGCAATCACCACAAGGTCTTCTGGACAAAGCGTCAGCGTTGTTATGCTGTCGTCCCGGTCTATGATGCACCTTGAAGTGATACTGCTGAAGCCTTTCTAACCATCTAGCCGTCTGTCCCTCCGCGTTCTTCATTCGGAGTAACCAAGAAAGTGCCGAATGATCTGTCCTGATAAGGAATTCTTGCCCATACAAGTACTTGTGGAAGTGTTCCACGGCCTTCACTATCGCAAGAAGTTCCTTCCTGGTGGTGCAATAGTTCCTCTCCGGCTTCGTCAGGATCTTGCTGTAATATTCGATGACTCTTTCTTCACCGCCTTGAACTTGGGACAGCACAGCCCCAATGCCGACGTTACTGGCATCAGTGTCTAACACGAACTTCCCATTCTGCTCAGGATACGCCAAGATAGGGCTTGTACACAAGGCGGACTTCAATTTTCGGAAAGCGGTATCACAGTCTGGAGTCCAGACGTACGGCCTTCTTCCTTCCGTTAGTTGATGCAACGGCGCAGCGATGTTGGCGAAACCTTTCACAAATCTTCTGTAATAGGTACACAGCCCCAAGAAACTCCTCAGTTCATGTTTGTCTTTGGGTCTTGGCCAGTCACGAATTGCTTGAGTCTTGCTGATATTTGTTTCAACTCCTGCGGCTGATGCAGTGTGACCCAAAAATTCTACTTTTCTTTGGAACAAAGAGCACTTCTTTGAATTCAGCTTTAAGTTGGCTTGCTTTAATCTGTCGAAAACTTCTTGAAGATTTTCCAAATGTTCTTTAAAGCTCTTGCCCATCACCATGACGTCATCTAGGTAAACCAAGCAGGTTTTCCAAGTAAGTCCTCGAAGTACCAGTTCCATTAGACGTTCGAAAGTAGCCGGTGCGTTGCATAGTCCAAAAGGCATAACCGTGAACTGATATAATCCACTCCCAGATAAAAAGGCCGTCTTTTCTTTGTCGTCGGGGTCTATGCTTACTTGCCAATATCCACTTTTCAAGTCCAAAGTTGAAAACCAGGTGGACCCAGACAAGGTCGTTAGGGTGTCATCAATTCTTGGCAAGGGGTAGCTGTCCTTTTTAGTGACGTCGTTTAATTTCCGGTAGTCGACACAGAATCTTGTTGACCCGTCCTTCTTTGTAACCAAGACTACACGGGAAGACCATGGACTATTGGACTCCTCGATGACTCCATCCTTCATCATCTTCTTAACCAGTCCCGCAACTTCCTCTTGCTTGGCCACCGGTAATCTTCTAGGGGGTTGACGAATAGGTGTTGCATCGCCGGTGTTGATTTTGTGTCGAACTACGTCGGTCCTTCCTAGATTTCGGTCTCCGTCGGTAAAAACGCCGTGGTTTTTCTTTAGAAATGACCTAGCCAGAACTACTTCTTCCTTGGACAAGTGTTTCAAGTCCACTTCCAACTTGAGACTTGCCCAATCTTCGTTTCCTGTACTGGCGCACAATTGTCTCCCAAGGAGCTTATTGAGGCTACCGGGGTACAGACTGCCAGAGTGCTACACTTTTTGATTGAGCGTGCTGTTGGGAACACGTTGGCAACTCTCACAGGTACCTTCTGAGATGCTTTAACCACGGATCTCGCCACTAGTAAATTCTTGGAAATGTCATAAGCTGGTTCCACTAATCCAACGCAGCAGCCCAAATCTCCTTCCATTACAGCCATAACCGTCTTCTCGCTGCTTTCCTGCACCACAGCTGTTTCGCAGGCAAACAGTCTTACCTCCTTTGGAGTATCCTTCGGTATGGTTAGGACAAGCTCTTCACTTCCAATCTTTAAAATGTTCTGCGCTGGGTCGAAAGTAAAGCCATGTTGCCTGATTACGTCCATCCCCAGAATCAGTTCGTCTTCGAAATCTGCCACCAACACCCGATGCGAAATCCTTAGTTTTCCCAGACCAATCATGACGTCTGCCTCTCCTATAATTGGCGCAGTATCTCCCATAACTGTTCTGAGGACCATTCTTTGCGACAGTACCTTCGGTTGCGACGGTAGGATGTTCCTTCGTGCCAAAGTAACCATGGCGCCTGTGTCGACTGTGGCCTGTACATTCCTTCCATCTACGCTGGCTGCAACTACTAAACTTTCCATGGTCCTTTTTATCTGTTTGACGGAAAGAGTTTTGGGGGCTCGTTGCTCGACACCAGCCAGTGAGTGCCCCTTCCCACTGGCTGATTTTAGTTTTCCTGCTGTGGGACTTGTCGACTTCTTGGGGCTGACCTGCAGTCCTTCTTGAAGTGCCCCGGTTTGCCACAGTTGTAACATGTGCTTCTGTTGGATCTGCCTTTTAGAGTTCCTACCAGTTCTTGGATGCTCGCGTCCATTTTCTTTAGACTAGCGCTTATGGCCGCGTTCATTCCCTTTACTTCCTTCGTGTTAGCACTCATACTCGCATTCATTTCTTTTATGTTAGCGCTCATGTTCGAGATGTGCGAGATCAGTGTCATTCGCGGCCTCTTCGATGTCAGCTTTCCTAATTCTCCGTGACGCCCCTGGCTCTGAAACCTTGTAAGCGGCTTCAACCTCCAAGGCTCTAATCAGTGCCTCCCTTGATGTTCGGACGTTCGACAAGCGTATTACTCTCTGAACTTCCGGGTCTCTTATTCCTTCTATGAAAATTCTAACTGCGTGAAGTTCCAGAAAATCGGTTGGTGCTGTTGGATAGGCAATATACGCCAGTCTTCTCACGTCAGCCTCGAATTCTTGTAGGGTCTCGCCACTTTTCTGCCTTCTTACTAGCAGCTGCGACTGGACAACTTGCTGCAAATGGTGGTCCCCAAATCTTAGCTCTAAAGCCCTAACTAGATCTTCATAATTGGCTTGAGTTCGGAGTAATTCCAGAGCATCTCCGCGCAGGGATACCACTAATGAGGTTGCCTTTGCTTCTTTCGTCCACTGATTGGCCTTAGCAGCAGCTTCGAACTGTTTTCTGTAGGTGTGGAAGGATGTTTTTCCGTCATAGGTCGGAGGTTTTACCTTTTGGGAAGAACTAGCAGGTACACTTTCGGATTCATGTTGTGTGCTTTGTCCACTTAGCAACTTTTTCATGTTATTTTTTATGTTGCTGATCTCCCTCTTTGTTGCATTTTCCAAATCAAGAAGCTTGCTGTTGAATTCTTCTTTGACTTCGTCAATCTCTTCTTGCATTTCTTCTCTCATTCCTTTAATTTGTTCTTTCACTTCTTTCATTTTTGTAACGTCGGCTCCTATTTTTTCGGTTATATTTGCTAACAGACTGTGTAACTCTTGTTTTTCTGCATTCCTTTTCTGATCTTCTTCTTGTTTTTCTTGTCGTCTTCGTTCTTCTTCCTGTTCTTTTTCTTGTCGTTTTCGTTCTTCATCTTGTCGTCTTCGGTTTTCTTCCTGTTCTTTTTCTTGTCGTCTTCGTTCTTCCTCCTGTTCTTTTTCTTGTCGTCTTTCTTCTTTCTCCTGTTCTTTTTCTTGTCGTCTTCGTTCTTCGTCTTGTCGTCTTCGTTCTTCTTTCTGTTCTTTCTCCTGCCGTCTTCGTTCTTCATCTTGTCGTCTTCGTTCTTCTTCCTGTTCTTTCTCCTGTCGTCTTCGTTCTTCATCTTGTCGTCTTCGTTCTTCATCGTGTTCTTTAAACATTGCGAATAACGCTTGCATTTGTTGTTCCATTTTGGCCGATTTTAATCTTGTATCCATAAAGCGTAGTAGAATGTTCAAGATTTTACTTGACGCGCCTCGTATAAACTATTTAACAGTTTAAAACGTCCGAGATAAAAGTCAATTACGGCACCTGGCAAGACTTTTTTTCGAGTAATAAAGCACAATACACGAATAATTTCGCTTCTGACACCAGATGTTACGGGCTTATCGGTTCGAATTGATACACGTGATAGATTATACCCACTTTATTACTGAATTAACTCGGCACACTTCAACTGAACAGTAACTCACTAATTATTTACTAATTGCTAACCAACTTATTGCACTTGCTTCTAACTGACTGACTCGAGGGAAAACTGACCGCCTTTTTATAGTTTCGGCCCGCGGCTTCCAGAATTTTCGGCAAATAAGGCTTATCGAATGCCGAAATTTCTGGAACGCTTATCTGCCGTTTGTTTCGTTATCGCGGCCGCTTTCCCCTTATCAGAACCTTCCAGAAACTTTTTTTATTTACTAAATTCTACAATTCTATTCTAAATCCTATTTCATCTATTTACATTGCGTTACAATATGAAACTTCCATACTCCAATTTCTTTAAAAAAAAAATGATAATAGTCAACATTTCGAGAAATTTTGAATTTTTACATATAAATTTAAACAAAAATCGAAATATTTAGCAAAATGCGTGAAAAAGAGCTAGTTATAAAGGAACTAGAGAACAAAAAATGCAAGAAAATGCTGTCGAGTCTATGTCAAAATCTATTTAGTTCCGAAGGTCAACAAAAATTACAAAAAATGCAAAATGCATTTTTTACAGCCTTTATTTGGATTGGAGTGGTTGGAAATTATTTAACAAAAAGACAAAATTTTAACTAATGTTCAAGTGTGTCATTAACAGAAAACCACTGATTTAAAGCAAAGTTAAGATGATTAATCCTGAGAAGGAAAAATTAGTTTAACAAAATGTTGGAAGAAATGAGACCGATAGTCAATCTAATCTACTAATCATTCAAAAGATCATAAATAATGAAAATGTTACTCACTTTTCGTCGTCTTCTCTTTGAGAACTATTGCTAGGCGTCGAAATGCCACTGGTGGAGCTAGAGCTGCCCTTATCCAAGTCGATCTTCGTGCCATTATTATTCGTGTTAACCAAAGTTCTATTTTTAGCTAAAGAATGATTTTTAACATTCCCGTTTTTGACCTCGAATCTGAACACGTGCGCATTATTCCCTTGAATCGAAGAGGAACTGGGACACTTCGCCAATTCGCCACCAGTTTCAATTGGCGATGGCTCAGGACTAAGGCAATCCACGTTCGTCGTCATAGAGCACTGTTGCATCAAACGATTTTTTTCTAAAGCGTCCTTCTTCCTCTGCAAGTCTATTATATCGAATTCGTGGAAAAGCTGCCGATACAACAAATTTCTTCTCGTTATGTCATCGTCGGGCGGTAGCTGTTTCCTCACCAAACGAGGGTTCACTTTGTAAACTAAGACGAGTATCCTTTCCGACACTTTTCTGACTGCTTCGGCCGGGTGATGAAGACCGCTTGAACCGAATTCGGCCAGAGTCCGGCAGGTTAGACCGCTGGAAAAAATACACCAAAAAGAAAAGTTATCAATTACTTTACATCAACATTGCTGAAGATACTGAACTACACTCAAAATTAATGAAATCTCTGTAGAAGCTTTAGCATCGTTTTTTGTTTAATTTGATTTAATAGCGATTAAATTAGGTATTCCACACACTTGGCTTCTTTTGTCGAAAATTTCAAGTTGTAAATTTTGACAGTTCCTGATTCTAATTCCAATTTTTTTACTTGTTGAGAATTTATTGGTTTCTGGGTTGAATCTACTACAAGTTAGACCAGGGGTCGGCAAACTCTTAAGCCAAAAGAGCCATCCGCAATGAAAAAATTGGTTTCGTGAATTTCAAAGAGCCACAAGTTTTTATTTCTGATTTCACATTTTATTTCACAGTTAAATCAGATAAATCAGACAAAATATGGGACAGGGAGAAACCCTTCTAACTCGTGTAGTCAAAAAAAAAAACATATTCAGCCCAAAAGACCTTTCATTTTTCATAATTTGAAGCTCTATTTCTAAAGTTGTCTTTTTCTCGTAAATTTGACTTTTTAACTCTTCTCTGTATTCGTCTTTTTTTTAACTATGTATTTAGACTTTTTTCCTAAATCTTCCTCTCTTCTCAAAACTCGACAATCTGTGAAAATGTTTACTTTTTTTTTAATTCGACTTACACTGGAAGATTCGACTTATTTCTCAAAAATTCATCTTTTGTCGATTTCGTAATAAAAAAAAGTAAAAATTTGAAGTAATAATTTGGAAATGTTAAATAAAATAGTTTTTGAAGATTTCGATCTTTTTCTCAAATTTTCTTTTTTCGAAATTTAGATTTATTCTTAAATTTGACTTTTTTCCAAAATTATATTTTTTTAACTTTGTTCTAAATTGCGACTTTTTTCTCGAAATTTCTATTCTTTTTAAATTACGTTCTCTTTCCAAATTTCACCATTTCCCCCAAATATTGATTTTTAATGAATATTTAAACGTTTATTTATTTTCTGGAAATTTCGACCTGTTTCGCAAAATTAGGTGTTTCTCGAAATTCCAACTTTTAACTGAAAATTCGACATTTTATTATGTTTCTGCAAGCTGCGATTTTATCGACGAAATTCACCAATTTTCAGAATGTTTGACTTTATCTAAAAATTTGATTTTGTTCTTAAAATTGACTTTCTCTGGGAAATTTTGACTTTTTTTTTAAAGTTCAACACTTTTCTCAAAACTGGAAGTTTTACCCACATTCCTTTTTATTTAGAAATTATTTTACCAATTTTTTTCAAAATTCAAATTTCGTCTTGTTCTCGAAATTTCAAGTTTATTCTCAAAATTTAACTTTCTCTGGAAAATTGCAAATTATTTATTTTCTTATTCTCTGAAAAACTTCGACTTTTTAAAGTTCGACAATTTTTACTAAGTCCTGAGTTTTTTACAACTTCTCTTTTCGAGATTTTACAAAATTTCACAAAATTCAAATTTGTCTAAAAATTTTAGGTTTTTAAATTTGTTCTGGGATTCAATCTAACGTCAAAATGCGACGTTTTTTTTTCTAAAATTTTACTTTTTTGAGAATTTTTGACAAATTCATATTTTTCGAAATTTTTTTTTTCAAAATTTAATTTTTCCGGAAATATCAACTTTTATTTCGAACGAAATTCATCTATTTTCAAATCTCAAAATTTAATTTTTTTTCTTAAAATTTGACTTTCTCTGGGAAATTTTGCCGCTTTTTTAAAGTTTAACACTTCTCGAAATTGAAAGTTTTATCAACATTCCCTTTCCTTTCGAAATTACTTTACCATTTTTCTCAAAATTCAATTTATCTGAAAATTTGGTGTTTTTTAAATTCGTTTTGTTTTCGAAATTTCAAATTTATTCTCAAAATTTAATTTTCTCTGGAAAATTGCAAATTTTTATTGAAATTAGGAACTTTTCTTAAAATGTTGACTTTTTCCTTGAAATTTTTCCTAAAATTTGACTTTTTTCTACTTCTCTGAAAAACTTCGACTTTTTTAAAGTCCGACACTTTTTTAAGCTTCCAGTTTATTTTACAATTTCTCTAAAAATGTCAAGTGTTTTAAATTTGCTTTGGGTTCCAATCTATTGCGGAAATTAGACGTGTTTTTTTTCTGAAGTTTTGCCCTTATTTGAGAACTTTGAATCAATTGAATTTTTTAAAATCACTTTTCCCAATTTTTTTTAATCTCTTCCTTTTTCTTAAAATTCGGCTTTTTTGGGAAATTCTAAAGTTTTTTTAAAGTTAAAAACTTTTTTCGAAATTTTCCTCAAATTTTCTTTTAAAATTATTTTACAAATGTTCTCAAAATTCGAACTGATCTGAAAATTTGGATTTTTTTAAAATCGCGTTGATCTCCAAATTTCAAATTTATTCTCAAAATTTAGCTTTCCCTGAAAAATTGTAAATATTTTGTCGAAATTTCGAGCTTCTATTAAAATTTTGACTTTTTCCTTGAAATTTTTCCTAAAATTCGACTTTTTTCTTCTTTGAAAAACTTTAACTTTTTTAAATTTCAACAATTTTTTTAAGCTTTCAGTTTTTCTTACAATTTCTCTTTTCGAAATTCTGCAATTTTTCAAAAAATTCAAAATTGTCTAACAATTTCAGGTTTTTAGGTTTGTTTTGAGTTTCAATCTATTGTCGAAATTCGACATTTTTTTCTAAAAGTTTGCATTTTTTGAGAACTTTCGATAAATTCATTTTTTTCGAAATTTCTCCCTTTTTTCGAATTGGGTAAATTCATTTTTTTAAATATCTTCATTTTTCCCCGTTTTTTTCGAGATCTCTTCCTTTTTCTCAAATTTTGGCTTTTTCTGGGAAATTTTGACCTTTTTTTAAAGTTCAACACTTCTCGAAATTTTTTCTCCAAATATAGACCTTCGTTGCAGTTTCGTATGGTTCATAGAAATGTTCCAGAAGATTTCTACTTTTTCTCCAAGTTTAGAAATTGCAACTTTCTCCAAGATCGAGATTTTCAGTTTTTTCGCCAAAAAAACTCGAAAATTTCGACCATTTGACAAATTTCGATTTTACTCGGACTCGACATCTTCAAATATTGACTTTTTCTTCGAAGTTTCGTGCTTTTCACGGAAATATTCCAGTTTTATCTGTCAGAATTTCTACTTTTTCTTCTAAATTTAGAAATTGCAACTTTTCCCAAAATCTAAATTTTAAATTTATTCGTGAAATTTTTCCCAAGAAACTGCCAAATTTTGACCCTTGGCGAAATTTCCATTTTTCTCTATCGCCTTTTGGGGCATGAATCTTCTCACATAGTCCATTTTTTTTAATTCCCCCTTCTTAAAATTTCGATCTCGTTTGTGAAATTTGGATTTTCTCAATTTTTCAAAAATCAGTTTTTTTGGATAAAATTTCGCCAAAAAACTCCACCGTTCACTACATTTGTGTTTCCGGTTTTTTATGCAGACATAAATGAAGATTCATTTTTTCCAGTTTTTTTCGAGATCTCTTCCTTTTTCTCAAAATTTGGCTTTTTTTGGGAAATTTTTACCTTTTTTAAAGTTCAACTCTTCTCGAAATTTTCTTGAAATTTTCTTTCGAAATTATTTCACAGATTTTCTCAAAATTCGAATTTATCTGAAAATTTGGAATTTTTTTTTAATTCGTCCTGTTCTTGAAATTGCAAATTTATTTTCAAAATTTAGCTTTCACTGGAAGATTACAATTTTTTATCGAAATTTCGAGTTGTTCTAAACTTTTTTCATGAAATTCTTCCAAAAATTAAAGATTTTTCTTCTTCACTGGAAAACTTTAACTTTTTTAGAGAATGACAAATTTTTCTAAGCTTTCAGTTTATTTTTAAAATTTCTCTTTTTGAAATTTTACTATATTTCAAAAATTCAAAATTGTCTAAAAATTTCAGGTTTTTAATTTTCGTGGGTTTCTATCTTTTGTCGAAATTCTTCGTTTTTTTTTTCTAAAATTTTACCTTTTATTGAGAACTTTTGATAAATTCCTTTTTCTCAATTTTTTCGAAATCTGTTCCTTTTTCTCAATTTTTTCGAAGTCTCTTCTTTGTCTCAATTTTTTCGATATCTCCTTTTCTCAAAATTCGGTTTTTTCTCGAAATTTCAGCTTTTATTTCAAACTTTGATGTTTGCCGTTTCTGAAAATTTAGATTTTTTTTCACACAAAAAGTAATTCACCTTTTTTTCACGAAATCCCAAGGTTTTAGAAAATTTACAAATAAAAAAGTAAAAATCATGAGAAAAATATTTTTTAGAAATTTCAACTCCCCAAGCTGGTCTTTTTTTAGAAATTTCAAATTTCATGTGTTTTTTCAAAATGTTAATACAAATCAATCTAATATTTCGGAAAATTACTTCTTGAAATCATTTTGTCAAAATTTTAGTAAAACGTAAAAATTCCTAGAAAAGTGTTTTTGGAAATTTCGACTTCTGTAGGTCACTTGTTTAATGAGTGTCTGAGTGTCTATCCGCTCTAGCTTTTATCTATTTATTTTATTAAGAGAATTTAAAGAGCCGCACTTTTCTTATAAAAGAGTCGCATGCGGCTCGCGTTTTACCGACCCCTGGGTTTGGCTAATTTTCTGACGTTTCGCCTTTTGGATATCTTCTTGGCTTACAATGAGATGGTCAGTGCCAAACCTGACAATGTCTTCAGCATTGAGCCAAACTTGACGCTGACTCAACGCAGAAATCAAGGAAATTCAACAATGGAAGTCTCCATTCAACCGTTATTTAATTACTGTACGGTATAAACAGTAGCCGTCAAATTCTGACCATTTGCGAAATTTCGATTTTTGTCTATTTGTAGAGTGTGTCCACAGTGTCTGGTTTTTTTGTAAACATTTCAGCTTTCGACATTTCAACTTCGTTCGAGAAATTTCGATTTTTCTCAGACTCGAAATTTTTTTTCCAAATACAGACCTTCTTTGCGGTTTTTTCTTTTTCATAGAAATGTTCCAGAAGATTTCTACTTTTTCTCCAAGTTTAGAAATTGTAACTTTCCCTCGAGATTTTCAGTTTTTTCGTGAAATTTCGCCAAAAAAAAACTCGAAAATTTCAACCATTTGACAAATTTCAATTTTACTTGGACTCGACATTTTCAAATATTGACTTTTTTTCGAAGTTTCGTGCTTTTCATGGAAATATTCCAGTTTTTTCTGTCAGAATTTCTACTTTCTCTTCTGAATTTAGAAATTGCATTTTTTCCCAAAATCGAAATTTTAAATTTATTCGTGGAATTTTCCCAAAGAAACTCCCAAATTTTGACCCTTGGCGAAATTTCCATTTTTCTCTATTGCCTTTTAGGGAATGAATCCTCTCAGATAGTCTATTTTCTTTCTAAAAATTCCCCTTTCTTGAATTTGATCTCGTTCGTGAAATTTCGATTTTCTCAATTTTTTAAAAATCGAGTTTTTTTGGATGAAACGCCAAAAAACTCCACCATTCACTACATTTGTGTTTCCGGTTTTTTTATGCAGACCCGAATGGTTGAAATTTGTGAACTTCGCAATCACGAGTTATCATGAGGTAATACTTGTGCCTTTGACGACTCTAGTGAATAAATCTTACCTTTGTTTTTCCGTTGAAATTCCATGGTTAATTATGAGTTGCTCAACCATCTCCGCCCTGCTTAGAGCCAGTCTGGGGTGCGTGCTGCTACTGATAGGTCTGGTAAGATGCACTGGAATAATATGCAGATCTCTACAAGGTTAATATAAGTGTCATCTTTCATATCACCAATGAGTAAATACCTGACGCTTTTACAGTCAGCCATGGTGAGTATCGTATGGACAGCCATATGGTGAATCCTTGCGCTGGTGTCGCCTGATTTCGTTAATAATTCCGGTAAAAGCTTGTCGACACTTCTGGATACTTCTGCGGAAGAAACCCTGCAACAAATATTATTATACCATGAGTTGTCCCCCAGTAATTGCCACCTTACCTTCCGGGGACAAACTGAACGAAAAACAATCGTATCACTTCGTTTGCTAGATTATAAACTGAAAAAACTTTATCACGTAGAGCTCTGTGTAGTAGAAACACGGCAGCTCTTGCAGTCTTATTAGCGGTATGTACCCTGGAATTGTCGTAGTCCAGCAGTTCTTCTTTCAGCTTATTCAGACCTTCCTCTTTGTCGCAGTAGTGCTTGGAGTAGATTTTTTCGACTAAATCCATACCGAAGACTAGGATCGGCAAGGCGGCTTGCTTCTTCTCCCTTTCGGATAACTTGGACGTAATTTTGTAGTCTGAATCCACTTGACATTCTCTAAGGAACTCATTCGTTTGTGAACTGAGGAAATACTTCAATTTACTCTACCGCAGACTGAATCATAGCTCAACTGTTTTAAGGTTTTTGGACATTAGTTTCCACGCTGTCCCATAATTTTTAAATTAATTTCAAAAGTTTAACTTCAAAATTTCAACCACAAGCGACACAAAGTTCATATGAAATAAAAACCAGTTTCAAGTTAAAGTTTAATTTTTTTAGCGTTAAAATCATTAAGCGAGATTGACATTGAAACAAAAATTTTGTAATTACCGTTCTAAGCCAAAATTTTCAGAAAGAAAAAGTAATAGAGAGGTAAAAGTAAAAAATTTAATTGCTGAAAAAAGAAACCAAGAATTTACTTTTAACTTCAAAATTTCGATAATGCACAGACCAATAGGTTTGAACATTTATTAGATTCGAGGTTTGGAAACCAAATACCGGTTTCGATCTTGTTAGATCTCGTCAGTTTGGTATATCCAACTCGAATGCTAATAAATGTTCCGACAAGTAAGTACTAAAACATTTACAGGCGTTAAGCGAGTGAGTTTCCAAACTTCGAATCTAATAAATGTTCAAACCTATTGGTCTGTGCATTATAGAATACTTGTCTTCTGGGAACTCTCCTAGAGAGCAACCGCTTCGCTAGGTGGCAGTGTTTCAACTGTTGGTAGTTCAGCTACCTATGATTATTGATATACACGCCTGATGGGCTGCATGAATTTGTAGTCTAGGTTGCATTCTTCTTGCATTCAAAATTTCGAGCAAAATATTTCTTTGAAAATGTCAAAGTATTTTCATGGTTTGGTAGTAAAGATCAAACTTAAATTTCAACTTGCTGCGTTGAATTTAAAATCGAGAATTCAATATAAAAAATTGTTTATATATCTCAGTTTTTACCAGGGCATCGAACCACTATTTTTTTCGTTCCGGTTTTCGGTTTTCGTTCCGGAAAAAAAATCATATCGGTTCCGTTTCGGTTTTCGTTCCGACAAAAATAGCGGTTTTTTCCGGTTTTCGGTTCAGTTCCGGGTGACTCATTTTTTAAATTTTTTAAAAGTTTTTATTTGAATTGATTTGCTAACATAATTCAGGAAATTGTCCTTTTTTTTAAATATTACAGAATATAACTACTCTGGTAATGCTTAAAATTTGAAGAAAATATTTCCCCATTTTTCGAGTTTAAAAATTTCACGCTGAAACTCTGGATTTTGGGTTCATTTTGAGTTTAAACTTTAAAAAAACCTCGAATTTTATTTAAAAAATTAGCTGATATCCGCGCTTTTGCGTAGGTGAAAAAGGAGAAAGGATCCTTTGGTTATATACTTTTTGAAAGTTTCGACTTTTCTGAAGAATTCAACTTTTATTGAAAATTTTGACTTATTTCGAAAATTTCGACAATAAAAACCCACTTCTTCACAAAATCGATCTTTTCTCGTTTGACTTCCAAATTTTTGAAATTTTAACTTGATTTTGAAAATTTCGACTTTTTTTTAAAATTTTGATTTTTTGAATATTCCAAATTCCTCAAAATTCTGTCTTATTTGATTGGTTTTGATTTTTTTGAATATTTTACTTTTATAACTGTTGTTCTTGTTAAAGATTTTATTTTTTGAATTTTTTTTTTTTGAATATTCGGAATTGATCGCGAAGTTTGAATGTTTGACCTTATTTTTGTAAATATTAGAAACTACATACTCGAAATTTCATTTTTTTTTTCAAATTTAATTAATTTCAAATTCGATTTTTTTAAAACATTTTAATTTTTTAAAAATTTGAATTTTTCAAAGTTTTAACTTTTGCAAATATTGACTCCCTCGATTGTTTGTTTTTTTTTATTCAACTTTTTTCAATTTTCACTTTTTCGCAAAATTCTGACTTTCTAAAATTGATTACCTTTTGAAAAATCTGCCTTCGATTTTTATTGAAAATTTTTAAACATTTTTCGATTTGTTTAAAGCATTTCGTCGTTATATTTTAAAAACTTTGAAATTCAAAATTTCTTTTTTTAGCTTCAACTTTTTTTAAATGTTTTATTTATTTTATTAATCGCAAGACTTTTTCGGTTTGACCTTCATTAAGGATTTTAATTTATTTTCTAATGCTGGATTTTTGAAAATCTTTACCCATAATTTCGACCTTTTCTCCAAATTATTATATTGTTTTCAAGATTTTGATTTTTTCTGTAAATTTAATGATGTTGGAAAACTGACCCTTAAAAACTTCTATCCTGTTTTTTTAAAATTTTCACATTGGTCGAACTTTTGACAATTTCTCAAAGTTTTGATTTTTTTGAAAACAGACTTTTTTTTTTAAATTTCCACTTTTATGTAGTAAACTGAACTCTTAATTGAAAAATTAGATTTTCCTTTAATTTTCGTTTTTAAAAAAATTAAAGTTTTTCAAAATTTAGACATTTTAATATTTTCGAACCCTTTTCAGAACTTAGACTTTTTTGAAAATTTCGACCTCTTATCATCAAAATTTCGACTTTTTCTCGAAGCTATAACTTTTCAGAACTTGTTTCATTTAAAAAAAATTCCTGCTTTTTTCAAAATTTTGACTTTTTGTAAAAAAATAAACAACACAAAGCTTTTTCTCAAATTTCATTTTTTTTTAAATTTTGGATTTTTTATAATATGATTATGTTGAAACATTTTTTTTTAATCTTTACTTTTTTGAAAATTTCCACTTTAGCTCAAACTTTTTACTATTTATCGAAGTTTTAACTTGTTTTTTTGATAATTTCGACTTTTTCCCAAAATTTTCACTTTTTTTCAAAATTGTTACTTGAAATATGCCAAGAAGAATGCAACCTCTAGACTACAAATTCATGCAGTCCGGCGTTATAGTGAATCATAGTAGCTGAACTACAAAAGTTGAAACAACTGCCACCCCCTTTACTCACCCCCTTTCTTTCCCTAGCGAAGCGCTGGCTCTATAGGGAGTTCCCAGAGACAAGGATTCTATAATCACAGACCATAGGTATTGAACATTTATTAGATTCGAAGTTTGGAAACCAAATACCGGTTTCGATCTTGTTAGATCTCGTCAGTTTGGTATATATCCAACTCGAATGCTAATAATGTTCCGACAAGTAGTACTAAACATACAGGGTCAGCGAGTGAGTTTCAAACTTCGAATCTAATAATGTTCAAACCAATTGGGCTGGCATTAATAGAAAATTTTTACTTTGTCTTCTGGTAACTCTCCTAGAGAGCAACCGCTTCGCTAGGTAGGCAGTGTTTCAACTGTTGGTAGTTCTGCTACCTATGATTATTGATATACACGCCTGGTGGGCTGCATTAATTTGTAGTCTAGGTTGCATTCTTCTTGCATTCAAAATTTCGAGCAAATATTTCTGTGAAAATGTCAAAGTATTTTCATGGTTTGGTAGTAAAGATCAAACTTAAATTTCAACTTGCTGCGTTGAATTTAAAATCGAGAATTCAATATAAAAAATTGTTTATATATCTCAGTTTTTACCAGGGCATCGAACCACTATTTTTTTCGGTCCGGTTTTCGGTTTTCGTTCCGGAAAAAAATCATATCGGTTCCGTTCCGGTTTTCGTTATGACAAAAATAGGGTTTTTTCCGGTTTTCGGTTCAGTTCCGGGTGACTCATTTTTTTAAATTTTTTAAAAGTTTTTATTTGAATTGATTTGCTAACATAATTCAGGAAATTGTCCTTTTTTTTAAATATTACAGAATATAACTACTCTGGTAATACTTAAAATTTGAAGAAAATATTTCCCGATTTTTCGAGTTTAAAAATTTCAGGCTGAAACTGGATTTTAGGTTCATTTTGAATTCAAACCTTAAAAAAACCTCGAATTTTATTTTAAAAAAATTAGCGCTTTCGCCTAGGTGAAAAAAGAGAAATAATCCTTTGGTTATATACTTTTTAAAATGTTCGACTTTTCTGAAGAATTTAATTTTTATTGAAGATTTTGACTTATTTCGAAAATTTCGACAATAAAAACCCACTTCTTCACAAAATCGATCTTTTCTCGTTTGACTTCCAAATTTTTGAAATTTTAACTTGATTTTGAAAATTTCGACTTTTTTTAAAAATTTTGATTTTTTGAATATTCCAAATTCCTCAAAATTCTGTCTTATTTGATTGGTTTTGATTTTTTTGAATATTTTACTTTTATAACTGTTGTTCTTGTTAAAGATTTTATTTTTTGAATTTTTTTTTTTTGAATATTCGGAATTGATCGCGAAGTTTGAATGTTTGACCTTATTTTTGTAAATATTAGAAACTACATACTCGAAATTTCATTTTTTTTTTCAAATTTAATTAATTTCAAATTCGATTTTTTTAAAACATTTTAATTTTTTTAAAATTTGAATTTTTTTAAAGTTTTAACTTTTTGCAAATATCGACTCTCTCGAGTGTTTGTTTTTTTTATTCAACTTTTTTTCAATTTTCACTTTTTCGCAAAATTCTGACTTTCTAAAATTGATTACCTTTTGAAAAGTCTGCCTTCGATTTTTATTGAAAATTTTTAAACATTTTTCGATTTCTTTAAAGCATTTCGTCTTTATATTTTAAAAACTTTGAAATTCAAATTTTCTTTTTTTAGCTTCTACTTTTTTTAAATGTTTATTTATTTTATTAATCGCAAGACTTTTTCAGTTTGACCGTTATTAAGGATTTTAATTTATTTTCTAAATGCTGGATTTTTTGAAAATCTTTACCCATAATTTCGACCTTTTCTCCAAATTATTATATTGTTTTCAAAATTTTGATTTTTTCTGTAAATTTAATGATGTTGGAAAACTGACTTTTAAAAACTTCTATCCTGTTTTTTTAAATTTTCACATTGGTCCAACTTTTGACAATTTCTCAAAGTTTTGATTTTTTTTGAAAACAGATTTTTTTTTAAATTTCGACTTTTATGTAGTAAACTAAACTTTTAATTGAAAAATTAGATTTTCCTTTAATTTTTGTTTTTTAAAAAATTAAGTTTTTCTCAAAATTTCGACATTTTTAATATTTTCGGACCCTTTTCAGAATTTAGACTTTTTTGAAAATTTCGACCTTTTATCATCAAAATTTCAACTTTTTCTCGGAGCTATAACTTTTTTAGAATTTGTTTCATTTAAAAAAATTCCTTTTTTTTAAATTTTGACTTATTGTAAAAAATTTGACAACACAAAGCTTTTTTCTCAAAATTTCAATTCTTTTTTTAAATTTTGGATTTTTTATAATATGATTATGTTGAAACATTTTTTTTTAAACCTTTACCTTTTTTTGAAAATTTCTACTTTAGCTCAAACTTTTTACTATTTCTCGAAGTTTTAACTTCTTTTTTTGATAATTTCGACTTTTTCCCAAAAATTTTCACTTTTTTCAAAATTGTTACTTTTTGAAATATGCAAGAAGAATGCAACCTAGACTACAAATTCATGCAGCCCTCCAGGCGTGTATAGTGAATCATAGGTAGCTGAACTACCAACAGTTGAAACACTGCCACCTAGCGAAGCGCTGGCTCTCTAGGAGAGTTCCCAGAAGACAAGGATTCTATAATGCACAGACCAATAGGTTTGAACATTTATTAGATTCGAAGTTTGGAAACCAAATACCGGTTTCGATCTTGTTAGATCTAGAGTCACTCGCTTGACGCCTGTGATTGTTTTAGTACTTACTTGCCGGAACATTTATTAGCATTCGAGTTGGATATACCAAACTGACGAGATCTAACAAGATCGAAACCGGTATTTGGTTTCCAAACTTCGAATCTAATAAATGTTCAAACCTATTGGTCTGTGCATTATAGACTTTTTGAAATATTTAAATTTTTTCAGGATTTTAATCTTTTTTTGAAAATGTTTACCTTTTATCATCAAAATTGGGACTTTTTTCGAAGTTAAATATAGCTTTATTTAAAATTTGAAGTTTTTTCGAAATTTCCATTTTTTTTTAAGTTCGAGTTTTTGTGATAACTTCGACATTTTTTCAAAATTCGCCCGTTCCAGAATTTTTTTAATTTTGCTGAAGAATCTAATTTTCCAAATTACCAATTTTTAAATTTTGAACGAATTCTACAAAACGAATTTAAGACTTAACTAAATTTCGATTTTAAAGCTGTCTAAATTCAAAACAATCTGAAAAAAAAATTGCAGCTTCGAGGCTAAAGTCGAAATTTTAAGAAAAAAGTCAAATATAGCGTAAACAAAACCAGATAAAAATTGAAAGTTTAAATTAGACATTTTCTAACATGTCATCGTTTCAAGTTTACCCTCAAAATTTCTACTTTAATTTCAAGATCCCGGCTTTAAATTGGAATATAAATGTTGTATTTTTCTCTTAAAATTTTGACTGAAATTCCCAATTTCTAGGAAAAATTAGAAATAGCGAGATTTTATCGCAAATTTTGAGAAAAAAAGCCAAATCCAGGAATTTTGGGAAGTTCTATGAAGTCGGCATCGTAAAGAAATCATGAGAATTTGAAATTTCGAGAAAAAAAATTGGCATATTTAAATTAAAGTGAAATTTGAAGAAAAAAATTCAAGAAAACTCGAAATTTTTATTAATCACTTCAAAAATTAGAAATATCAGATTATAAAAGGGAAAATCCAAGTTTGAGAAAAAAAAAAATTTTGAGGGTTTATTCTGAAAAAAATTTTACGCAAAAATTCGAATTTGCAAATAAAATTGCCAGGAAACTGGGCTTCAATAAAAAAGACTCCACTGCTTGAGTCCATATTTACAATAGCACATAAAATTTTTATTTTAAACTCGAAATTTTAGGAAAAGAAAAGAAATATTTCGAGAAAAAGGTCCAAATTTCACAAAAGAGTCGAAAATTTTGAAAAAGGAATATTCAAGTTATACAACTTAAAATTCAATTAGGCTTGAAATTTTGAGAATAAAATCAACATTTTCTTAAAAAGAGTGGACATCGTAAGTCTCTAATTGAGCTTTCAAATTAAACTTTCAAAAAAATGTTCTTTAAAGTAAACTCGTAATTTTGAGTTGAAAGTTGCATGGATTTGTGTAAAGTTTTGAAAAGGAAATTTCTAAAAGAATCCCAAACTTTAGGGTAAAGTAAAAATTATTTTAAGTACATACAAATTCAACGAACCGAAATAAACCGTTATTTTTTTCCGGTTCTGTTCCGGTTTTCGTTCCTACAAAAATGACGGTCTTTTTCTATTTCCGGTTTTCGGTTCAGTTCCAGTTCGAAGCCATGGTTTTTACCACAAAATTTTAGCTTCAAAATTTCAACTACTTTCGCAAAATTTTAATGTTTAAGACTCCAGTTAAAATTTTTACTTTAAATTCAAAATTGAGAAAAATTGAATTGATTGAAAAACTGTCAACTGGTTTTGCTTAAATTGAAATTGTTGAAGATTTTTCATAAAAATTCAACTGTAATTTCGACAATTCTACTTTAAACAAAAAATTTGGACTATACTAAGCTTGTTTTGAAAGATTTAAGATTTTTTTCAACATTTTGGCTTTACTATCGAAAAAATTTCAACTTGAATTTCAAATCTTCATCTTTGAAATCAAAATTTTTAATTCTCAAATTCTTTGAAGCGCAGTGCGGTCTTTAACCCCGAAATTTCGAAAAATTCTTAATGGCGTTGGTTGTGAATGTGGAAAAAATTTAGTTTTTTTAGATTAAAAAACATAATATGAACTCACTGTCTTAGAGCTGGTAGCGGCTTATCCTCATACATTTCGTATGTGGATTTCGTTATAGCCCCCACCGATTTGTTTCTTCGTCTGAAAGACCCCCTCGTTTGTAAGCTAGTGGGGCTACCCATGCAAGGCGATCCTCGTTTCGGACTTTGAGTGCGGGTCATATGAAGGGGCGACGCAGTCAGCTGATGTATTTTGTTCGAATTTGGTGAAGGGGCTCGTTTGGCCTCCGGTAGTCTCAGAATGCTGGGCGATAGCGGCGTCTTAGCATCCATTTCATCTTCACACTCGTCGTTCTTGGGACACACCTGAAGTTAATAAATCTTTTTTCCTTGGTTATCTTCAAAAATTGAAATACAAATCTTGTCCCCTGAAATCAAAAAAGATTAAAAAACACGACAAATGTTGCTCTAACGCCTTTCGATAGCCAAGCTATCATCTTCAGAAAGATAAATCTCTGAAGATGATAGCTCGTTAGAGAAACCTTTGTTGTGTTTTTTAATCTTTTTTGGTTTCAGGGGACAAGATTTGTATTTGAATAAATCTTTAAAAATAAATAATTTCATGAAATAAAACTCTGAGGCCCCGTTCAAGACATAATAATTTTTCACGAATATTTAATAAATCAAACAATATATACCTATTTCTGACATTTCTGAGGGTTTTTCTCACTAATTTTCTTTCCGTTTGAACTGTATTGACAATTTTTAATGTAAGAAATACTTTTGCATTTTTTGTTTGTAATCTTACAGAATACATCATCCTATAATGCGCAAAAGGTATAGAAATTAACTTGACCAAACGTGGCAGCCGCAGTTTGCACCCGGGAAAGAATTTTTGTTATACTAAAGCGACCATAGTTTACCCCTTCAGTTTCCAACAGTTGATCGACTGTAATTTCTTGATAGGTCGCCTGCCGGAATTCGTCCATTTGATTTTTCTTGTGCCTGGCGCGTTCATAGTCCTCCAATTCAATAGCATGTCGTTTTTCCAACTCGTATTTCCCCAGTTTCTCCCCGGCAACCTTCAGTTTCTCCATAGCTTGCTTCAACTTTCTTGCGTATTCAAATCTTTCGTCTGTAATAAATTCATCGAAATTCATCATGTATCTCGAGGGATAGAAAATTTCTACTTACTTATCACAGCCTTGTGCTTTTTGATTTCCATTTCTTTGATAATTTTAGCAATGTCTACGTCTACATACATTTCGAAGGCCAAGTCGTCATAAGGTGATGTGTAATCAGGATCGTTCATAATTTCGTTTAATTTGTCAGATTCGAAGGCATCCGGATTCGAAGACCTTCTAACTTCGGCTTTTGTGCCTAACAAGTTTACAGCAATGAGGCTGACCTATAAAAAGATGCTCATAATTTTTGTCCACTGATGCATATTTTGTGGTTCTTATTTCTTTGAAGCTAAGATAAAGATCACGCCAAGGCTCGGACGCAGCATAAAGAGTGAGTTATAGCCCAGTCGGCGAAGCTTTTTTTTGTACAAAATAATACAACAGCGATTTTATGATTGCAATTAATTAATAGGTTAATTCTGAGTATAAATTCAAGTTGGCGCGGTGCGGGGGGCTGTGCGTTAGCCGCCATTTTGATAAACGCGTTTATGTAATTATCTCGATAATGGTTGGTCCTATTAAAAAAGTACAAGAAATCATATTTGTAGAAAAATATATGACTTATCTTTTTTATTAATAATATTTTTGTATAGGATAAATATTTTAAAAGTTACTACGTTGAATTGTTTTCTCTTTTTAGTTTTTGCTTGATAATTCGTAAACAAATAACTCTACATTGATAATAGTTATTATCAAAGTTGTAGAGCATAAAAAAATTTACACATTTTGTATAAAGCATTTTTTTCTAATGTTTATAGTTTAGGAGCTGTAATAAAATAAGTATCCAAGTTAATTAAGAAAACGGCGTTTTATCAAATTGTATGCGCAGTAAATGCTGACTTATCGACAGCAGATGTTATTTTAACTGGAATGTCTCATTGCTCCAATATTTACTGGACAAGTGGAGAATAGGTATAATTTTAGATCTTTTGTTATTATAGCTTTTATAAACTATGATCTTTACAAAAATGTTTTTATAAAATTTATAGACAGTTTTATACCCTATAAATATGCTGTTGGCCGATTTGGAAGTAGATTAAGAAAAAAAATAAGTGACAATTTTTTGGCGTAATAATTTAAAATATGTGTCTAAAAAATCGCTTCCAGTAAAAATATTAAACTACTTATTTTTACATCAATATGATCTTTCCCATTTTTTCTTTTTTTTTTCACAGTTACGCAGTGGGAAAAATGTATGTGAAGTATAATTCAACAGCAATTTTATGAATATAGCCTATTAATAGGACAATCCTGTCTATGACGCCAAATGGACGCGATGTGGGACGTCGTGCGTTAGCCATTATTTTGATAAATGCGTTTTTGTAAATATTTTGAGAATAGTTGGTTTTATGAAGAAACTACAAGCAACCTATAAAGATGAAAATGTTTATTTTGGCTGCTACTCTAAAAAGTAACAGCGTTGAAGTGTTCATTTTTTAGTTTTTGTTTAGTAAAATTGGTAAGCGGCTTACAAGAGTAATTGATAACAGTAACTATCAAGGTTGTAAGAGAATTAGAAAATCTACAATTTAAAAAAAAATGGGTTTTCCTAAAATTTGTAGTGTAGGACTTCTTCGACAAATAGCCGAAGATGCCTTCCTTTTATCAGCATCATTTTTCCGACATGACTTCTGGACACTAATAACAAAGATAGATTTTTCTCAAAAAAACTATCTGCTTAAACAATGAAAACTATGTAGTTCAATTATCTTTATTTAACTTACCTCACAGATTCTAAATTTTTCAGAAATTCTTTATGTACCTTCTGGCCTCTTAATTTGCTCGCAGTTAAAAGAGATCTAATACCTCTACTTTTAACATTCACAACATCACCTTTACTTAAAGTTTTTCCACAAATGAAACAATCATTCATTTTTTTACCATAGAAACGCCCTTTCAAGAAACAAAATATATTTTGTAACTGCTACCTATGTAATGCTAAATTCAGTTTAAGATTGAAAAATTATACAATTATCACGACCACTGCGTAAATATCGCACAAATGCGGCAACTTAAAAGATGCGGCTAAATAAAAGAGCGGCCTACCAAAATAGCAGCTTGTGCATGAAAAATATTTTGATCGCGTTAGCCTGTAAGTCGACAAATTGTATTATTTTGCTGAAGTGACTCCTTTACGAGCAGACAATGCTCTTTTCATCATACTTCCCGCATTGGCATATTTTTTAAATGTGATAGTTTTTAATATAGATTAATGTGATGAAACTTTTTTCTACAATTAATTGAAAATACAATTTTATATTGTCTCATCAAATTAACGTTTGGTGGTTAAAAGCACCTTTGGCATAAATACACATTTGATTTCTAGTACAGAATAGTTCTTTAGGTGGTGACGAAATTCGTAATGTAAACAACCGTTTATTACAAAAATACCAAACTGTAACATTTGAAAAGACAAAGTAAAATCTATACATTTAACTATCAATGTTAATGTTAGCTAGCCGCGCCCATACGTCTCCAATGAATCACCCCGAATGCATGCCTCAACCCAGCCGCCGGATTTCGGTCCATCGCAAGCACTTTTTCCCTCAGCATTCCTGTCGCACTCGACCCCTGAGATCGCTGACCTTGTGCGAGTACCCTCGGTTGCCATGGTTGATAACAGTAACTTAAAATTTATCGAGACCGTTAGATCTTCATCGCGCTATAACTCACAAACTATTAACTTTAGAAAAATAAAATATTTATCAAATTTGTAGAAAATTTTATGCTCTATAACTTTGATTCTAACTATTACCAACAAATGCTAACCGTTTTAAAACTATTAAGAAAAAACTAAAAAGTAAAAACTTTTCATTGTAATAACTCGTAAAATATTCATTTTATGGAAAAATATGTTTTATAAAAAAGTTAAATTATATATTTTTCTATAAATATGGTTTCTTGTATTTTCTTCATAGGATCGACCATTCTCGAGATATTTACTAAAACGCGTTTATCAAATTGGCGGCTGACGCACAGCCCCCCGCGCCGCGCCAACTTAGACATATGCTCAAAATTGACCTACTAATAGATTGCAATAATAAAATTGCTGTTGTATTCGTTTGTATTTTTCACCTCTTTAGCGATTTCCTCGCCGACTGGGCTATTATATTGTTGACAGTAACGTGCCTAGAGCATTAGCCGCCCTTCCAAGTCAATAAAAATTAACGTTATTATTTATTTTTTTAGTCAGAACAGAATAGCTTTTATTTATTAATAAAAAACAGAAGAAACAAGTGTCCATTGTCCATTGCCCATATTGCTAGAGTCAAAAGCACATCAAAAGTAGAGTCGACAGAAACTAGATAATTTCGAGCTATTTTCAAAATTTTGAATTTTTGTTCAATTTTTATAAAGTCGACTTTGTGAAAAATTCGCCTTCTGAAAATTTCAAAACAACTTAAAAAAAAACTTGAAATTTTTAACAAAAACGAAAATGTTGAAACCAAAATTTTAAATTCAAATTTTGGAGTAGAAATTTTTAAAAAATCAAATTAGTCAAATGAACTCGTCGAGTCTAAATTTTCAAATAAAAAATAGAAAAATTGAAATATGCAGGAAAAGTTAAAATTTCAAAATAGGACAATTTTCCTAAGTCTAAATGTTGAAAAACGTCAAATTCTAAAAATAATAGAAAGTAATTTAAAATAAGACAAAATTAAAAAAAACGTAATCAACATTTCAAAAGTGAGACGAATTCAGGAAATTTAAAAATTCAAAATGGGACAAATTTTGTAAACCTAAATTTTGAAAGAAGTCAAATTCTAAAAATAATAGAAAAATTTTAAAATGAAACAAAATTTTAAGACAAAACGTATTCAACATTTCAAAAGTGAGACGAATTCTTCAATAGGAAGTTATTTTTTTAAAAGAGTTGTGGTTTACAAAAGGTTTAAAAACCGAAAATCTAAGAAGTTGACATTTTAAAACATTTTTTTTATCTCTCTGAAGATAATAGCTTGGCTGTTAGCGCGTTAGAGCAACCTTTGTTGTGTTTTTAATCTTTCTTGGTTTCAGGGGACAAGATTTGTATTTCAATTTTGAAACAAGACAAAATTTCGAAAAAGTCTAAACTTTCAAAAAATGTCACCTTTTTTTAAATCGAACTTACAAAAATGGATTTATTCAAAGAAAGTTACAATTTATATTTTCATAGAAAAGAAACCAACGACAATTTATGAAAAGAAAATTAAAATTTTGAAAAAAGTCAAAATTTTCAGAAAGGTCAAATAAAAAACATTTAAATCTCGAAAAAAGTTGAAATTTTGAAAAAAAATTGAAATTTTTAAAATAGGTCACAATTTCGAGAAGAAAAACAGAAAATGTCAGAAAACCAAGTCTTAAAAAAGATGAAATTTCAAAATGAGGTAGTCAGTATTTGAAAAAAGGTTAAAATTTTCAAGATAGTTTTAAAAAAGGTGAAATTTTAAAATGAGAAAGTCGATATTTGAAAAAAGGTCAACATTTTTAAGATGGTCATAATTTTGGAAAAAATTTTTAACTTTCAAAAGAGTGGCATGTTTCCATGTTAAAAAGTAAGTAAACGGTAGAAATTTTAGAAAAAATCGAAATATTTATTTTTTTAATTTAAATAGATTTTCAAATAAAAGTTGAAAGCTTCAAAAATATGTCACTTTTTCAAAAAGGCTTCAAAAACACCAGGATTTTTCAAAGGACTTTCAAGAAGTTATAATTTCCGGAAAAAGTTGCAAAAATGTCAAAATTTCCACAATTTTTAAAAAATGAACATTTTTAAATAAAAAGACTCTTTTGAAGAAAATCAAACCTCGAAATTAAGTCAAAAGAGTTAAAATTTAAATTTTGAGAATAGATCAAAAATCTGAAAAATTTTCTAAATAGTCGAAATGAAAAATATTCAAATCTTGAAAGAAGTTGAAATTTTCAGAACGGTCAAACTTTTCAAAAAAAAAGCTTTAAATCTCGAAAAAAGTAAAAATTGAAAAAGAATCGAAATTTTCAAAATAGGTCACAATTTCGAGAAAGAAATCAGGAAATTTTAGAAAACCAAGCTTTAAATAAAGTGAAATTTAAAAATGAGGAAGTCAGAAAGGTCATAATTTTCAAGATGTTTATAATTTTGGAACACATTCAAAACTTTCAATAAAGGGGAATTCTCCAAAAATTAGAAATTTAAAAAAAAATAGAAATATTGATTTTTTTTAAATTAAACGAATTTTCAAAAAAAATTGAAAATTTTAAAAAATGTCGCAAAAATGTCAACATTTTCAAAGTCAAGATTTTGAAAAAATTAATATTTTCAAAAAAGGGATAAAATAAAAAATCTAAATTTTGGAAAAAATCAAAATTTTGGAAAAATTTCAAAATTTTGGAAAAAATCGAAATTTTCAAATAAAAATACTTTTTTAAAGAAAATCAAACCTTAAAAAATAATGTTGTCAAAATGAAAAAGCCAAGTTTTTCAAAAATGTCGCGATTTTCAAAAAATATCAATATTTTGAGACCAACTTGAAAATCTGTAAAATGGTCAAAATTTACAAAAAAGTCGATAAAACATATCTAAAACTTGAAATAAGTCGAAATTTTCAGAAAGATCAAACCTAAAAAAAGGTTTTAATCTCAAAAAAAGGTTTAATCTTGAAAAAAGTGAATATTTTAAGAAAAATCGAAATTTTTATATTAGTTCACAATTTCGAGAAAAAAAGCAGAAAATTTCAGAGAATCAACTTTTAAAATAGGTGAAATTTTAAAATGAGGAAGTCAATATTTTAAAAAAGGTCAAAATTTTCAAGAGTTTTAAAAAAGGTGAAATTGCAAAATGAGAAAGTTGATATTTAAAAAAGGTCAATATTTTCAATTTTGGAAAAAATCAAAACTTTCAAAAAAGTGGCATTCTTCAAAAAAAGTAGAAATTTTGAAAAAAATAGAAATATTGATTTTTTTAATTTAAACAGATTTTCAAAAAAAAAAGTTGAAAATTTCAAAAAATATCACTCTTTTTCATAAGAACTTCAAAAACCAGAATTTTTCAAAAGAACTGATACTTCCAAGATGTTAAATTTCCAGAAAAAGTCGCAAAGATGTCAAAATTTTCTAAGAAGACAAGATGTTGAAAAAATCAAAATTTTCGGAAAAAGCAAAAATAAAGAATCTAAATTTTGGAAAAATTCGAAATTTTGAGATAAAAAGATTTTTTTCAAGAATATTAAACCTTAAAAAATGAGTTTTTCAAAGTCAGAGAAGTTAAACTATTCAGAAAGTCGCATTTTCAAAAAAAAAACAAAATTTGGAGAATAGGTCAAAAATCTAAAAAAGGGCATAATTTTCAAAAAAATCGAAATGAAAAATTAAAGCTTGAAAGAAGTTGATATTTTCAGAAAGGTCTAACTTTTTAAATAAAAAAGTTTTAGATCTCAAAAAAAGAGGATTTTAAAAAAAAATCGAAATTTTCAGAATAGATTACAATTTCTAGAAAAGAGGCAGAAAATTTCAGATAACCAAGTTTTAAAAAAAGTGAAATTTCAAAATGAGGATGTCAATATTAGAAAAATGGTTAAAATTTTCAATATAGTTTTAAAAAAGGTGAAATTTCAAAATGAGGAAGTCGATATTTGAAAATAAATCAAAATTCTCAAGATGGCCATAATTTCAGAAAAAAATCAAAACTTTCAAAAAAGTGGCATTTTTCAAAAAAGTAGAAATTTAGAAAAAAACTAGAAATGTTGATTTTTTTAATTCAAAGAGATTTTCAACAAAAATTCAAAAATTTCAAAAAATAATCAAATATTTCAAAAAATGTCACTTTTATTCAAACGAACTTTAAAAACCTAGGATTTTTCAAAGGAATCAATACTTTCGAAAAGTTATAATTTCCAGAAAAAGTCGCGAAAATGTCAAAATAATTATCAAAGTAGACAGGATTTTGAAAAAATCAAAATTTTTCGAAAACGCAAAAAATTGAAATTTGCAAAAAAAAAAGAGTTTTCTGAAGAAAATCAAACCCTGAAAAATAAATTTGTCAAAGTAAAAAAGTTAAACTTTTCAAAAATATCGCGATTTTCGAAAAAAAAATCGAAATTTTGAGAATAGGTCGAAAATCTAAATAATGGTCAAAATTTTCAAAATTGTCGAAATAATTTCCAAAAATAAGTGGCAAAACTATCAAAATTTTCAAAGAAGGCGACATTTTAAAAAAATCTTAAAAAATAATTTTGTCGAAGTCAAAAAAGTTAAACTTTTCAAAAATATCACGATTTTCGAAAAAAAAATCAAATTTTGAGAACAGGTCGAAAATTTAAAAAATGGTCAAAATTTTCAAAATTGTCGAAATAATGTCAAAAAATAAGTCGCAAAAACATCAACATTTTCAAAGAAGACAAGCAACATTACGAAAAAATCAAAATTTTTAGAAAAGGAAAATATAAATTTTGGAAAAAATCTAAATTTTTAAGTAAGAAGATTTATTTGAAGAAAATCAAACCCTAAAAAATGATTTTTTAAGTAAAAAACATAAATTTTAAAAATTTCGCGATTTTCGAAAAAATAAAACATTTTGACAGGTCGAAGTGAAAAATATCTAAAGCTTAAAAGAAATCGAAATTTTCAGAAAGATCAAACTTTTGAAAAAAGCTTTAAATCTCGAAAAAGTGGTAATTAAAAAAAATCCAAATTTTCGAAATAAGTCAACATTTCGGGAAAAAAACCGAGAATTTCAAAAAACCAAGTTTAGAAAAGGTGAAATTTCAAAGTGAAGAAGTCGATGTTTCAAAAAGTTTCAGAATTTTCAAGGTCATAATTTTGGAAGAAATTCAAAATTTTTTAAAAAAAAGGCATTCTTTAAAAAAGCAGTAAAATTTAAAAAAGTCGAAATCTATATTTTTTTAATTTAAAACATATTTAAAAAAAGTCGAAAATTTCAAAATGTCACTTTTTTTCAAAAGACCTTTAAAAACCAGGATTTTTCAAAGGAATCGATACTTTCAAAAAGTTATAATTTCTAGAAAAAGTCGCAAAAATGTCAAAATTTTTTAAAGACAAGATTTTGAAAAAATCATAATTTTCGGAAAATACAAAAATAAAGAACCTAAATTTTGGAAAATGTCGAAATTTTTAGATTTTGAAGAATAAATAACCTTAAAAAATGATTTTTTCAAAGTCGAAAGAGTTAAAATTTTCAAAAATGTTGTCGATTTAAAAAAAACGAAATCTTGAGAATAGGTCGAGAATCTGAAAAATGGTCAAAATTTTCTAAATAGTCGGAATAAAAAATATCTAAATCTTGAAAGAAGTCGAAATTTTTAGAAAGGTCAAACTTTAAAAAAAAGGGTTAAATGTCAAATAAAGTGGAAATTTAAAAAAATCGAAATTATTCAAAGAGATCACAAATTCAAGAAAAAGCCTAAGATTTCAAGAAACTATGTTTTAAAATAGATGAAATTTTAAAATGAGGAAGTCAATAATTGAACAAAGATCAAAATTTTCAAGATAGTCATAATTTTGGAAAAAATTCAAAACTTTCAAAAAAGAGGCATTCTTCAAAAAAGTGGAAATTAAAAAAAACAGAAATATTGATTTTTTTTTAATTTAAACAGATTTTCAAAGGAAAAAGTCGAAAATGTCGAAAAATGACACTTTTTTCAAAAGAACTTCAAAAATCAGGATTTTTCAATAGAACCGATACTTTCAAGATGTTAAATGTCCAGAAAAAGTCGCAAAAATGTCAAAATTTTTAAAAATGACAAGAATTTGAAAAAATCAAAATTTTCGGAAAACACAAAAATAAAGAACCTAAATTTTAGAAAATATTGAAATTTTTAGATAAAAATACTTTTTTGAAGAGTATTAAACCTTAAAAAACAATTTTTTCTGCGTCAAGAAAATTAAATTTTTCAAAAATGTCGCAATTTTCGAACAAAATCAAAATTTTCAGAATAGCTTGCAAATTTGTAAAATGGTCAAAGTTTTCAAAAAAGTCGAAATGAAAAATATATAAATCTTGAAAGAAGTCGAAATTGGCAGAAATAATCGATTTCTTTAAGCCGACTTAAAAAAAATAGATTATCTAAAGTCAAAATGTTCAAACAAAATGGATTTTTTTTAACTTAAATTTTCAATAAATTGAATTCTTTCAAAAGTTTTGATTTTCAACAAAATTCACACGCATTACAATTAATGCAACTTCAAAAAAACAACTAAAAATATGTTTTAGAAAATTCCTGACCTGATTGTTATTATTGTGGGAGTTATTGTGGTTCTTAAACAACCTTAATTTGACGAATACTGCGGTACATGTTGGTATATTAGCGCACTTGAGTTCCCTACTTCTAAACCCTGTACTTTGATTATCAGACAAGTGTATATATCCTAAATAATCCCAAGTTACATTTTCCACTTCTTCGACTGTATTCACATCTTCATTGCAGGCGAATAATTCGATTTTTGAAGCTGAAAACACCTAATAAACATATTAAAAAATTAAGCAAAAACGTCTTACGAATTAAATACTGGTGGCACAAAATTTGTATTTTTCTAAGGGAACATCGCTTTTCCAGTTGTAGTATAATTTCTTGCGGATACTCGCAATTTTTAGCAGATTGCCACCCTTTAACCGTTGGTCCATGTGTATTTAATTCAGCAGCACGATATTTAGAATCTTCACCTACAATAAAAACCATTTTGCTCGTTTCCACAATTGAATTTCAGCAATACACTTACTCGTAGCACTTGTTACACTGAATTCGATCTTTCTGGGCATCGTTTACCAATAATTTAAAGCCGTTTAAAGTTGGTTTACCGCAATAAAGGTTTTCGTCCGCATTTCAATAAATATTTAAAACGTTCCGGTTTGTTATTGATTATTTCGGGAAAATTCTCACGTGGTTTTTCATTGTATTTCTCTCTAATGCCTCATTCGGTATTGATTTTCCCTATTTTCATGTTTGGCGCTCCCTCTGGTTTGCGCTTTTGTGCCTGAAGTAGGCAACACACATTACACGTTTTCACACGATTTTTCCTACTGTTTACGAGATAATATGTAGGGATGTCGATTCCTTTTTAAAATAATCGATTTTTGGATCGATTCGAATCGTGTGCAAAAGTATCGATTCCCTATAAAATTGGGTGCTGAAAGATCGATTTCTGATTAATCGCTTTGGCGAAATTTTTAAAAAATTTTAATAAAGGAAAAATTGAATGATAATGATGAATTGGTGTAGTTTAATTTTGAAAGTTTTCTCTTGGATTTTAAACACAAATATTTATATTTTAATTATTTATTCCCAATTAGAAAAATCCGATACATATTTATTTTCTGCTTTGTTTTTTATTTATGCATTTTTGGTTTTTTACGAAGATGTAGAAAGGGCATTCATTTATAAAAATATATTTAGAAATATGAAGTTTAAACTGGAAATTACGAGATTAAAGTGGAAATTTCTACTTTATTTTCCAAATTTCGACTTTTTTGAGTAAATTGCATAGATCAAGTCGAAATTTCGGCTTTAATCTAGAAATTTTAACTTTTTTTCACGAAATTTCAAGATAGTCGAAATTTCTTAAAGTTAGGCAGATGACAGTTTAGCCCCACCAACCCTTAGAATATAAGACTATATTCTAAGCACCAACACTTAGCAGTAGGGTACGTTCAGTAAATTCAATTTTTTATCACCAAAATTTTCGACTTTTTTCTTGACATTTCAAGGTTAAAGTAGAATTTTCAAGAAAAAATTCGAAATTTCGAGTTCAAAGTCCACATGTTACAAAAGCGTAGAAAGACATTGATTTAAAAATATTATATTATGAAATTTCGACATTTTACAAAAGCGTAAAAAGGACATTGATTTAAAAAAATATTTTTGGAGATTTCGACTTTTTTCTCGAAATTTCGTTTTTTTTCGAAATTTCGACTTTTTTCTCGTAATTTCGACTTTAATTTCGAAATTTCGGATTTAAACTCGAAATTTCGGCTTTAAACCCGAAATTTCGGCTTTAAACCCGAAATTTCGACTGTACACTCAAAATTTAGACTTTTTTCTTGAAATTTCTACTTTTTTCCTAAAATTCCGACATTAATCTAGAAATTTCGACTTTAATCTCGGAATTTCGACTTTGATATCGACAATTCGACTTTTTTCTTGAAATTGTTACTTTTTTCCTCAAATTCCGACATTAATCTCGAAATTTCGACTTTAATCTCGAAATTTCGACTTTGATATCGAATTTTTTCTCGAAATTTCGAGAATAAGTCGCTCTATAATAAGCACACTCTTAAATTAGGCAGTCGAAATTTGAGAAAAGATTCGAAATTTGAGAAAAAGTCGAAATTTGTAGAAAAAAAAGTCGAAATTTTGAGTTTAAAGTCGAAATTTCGAGAAAAATGTCGAAATTTCGATATCAAGGTCAAAATTTCAAGAAAAAAGTCGATATTTGAAAATAATATGTAAAATTGAGAAGAAAAAAAACCAAATTTCGTAAAAAAAAATCGAGCTTTTCAGATTAAGGTCGAAATTTCGAGAAAAAAAGTCGAAATTCGAGAAAAACGTTGAAATTTCGAGAAATACTCTAAATTTGATAAAAAAGTGGAGATTTCGAGGAAAAAAGTCAAAATTTTAAGAAAAAAGTCGAAATTTCGAGAAAAAAGTCGTAATTTCGAGCTTAAAATCGAAGTTTGGGAATAAAGTCGAGATTTCTAAAATTAACATTTTTTTTAAATCGATATCATTTCTAGGCCTTTGTAACATTTAAAAAACGTTCAAATTTTCAGAACAAAGTTGAAATAATTTCCAGAAAAAAGTGGAATTTTGATAAAAAAGTCGAAATTTAAGAAAAAGGTCGAAATTTTGAGAGAAAAAGTCAAAATGTTGTGTTTAAAGTCGAAATTTCGAGAAAAATGTCTAAATCTCGATATTAAGGTCAAATTTTCGAAAAAAAAGTCGAAATTTGAAAAAACGTCGAAATTTCGAGAAAAAAGTCAAAATTTCGATATTAAGGTCAGAAGTGAGTTCAAAGTCGAGCTTTCGAGAAATATTTCGAAATTTCGATATTAAGGTCAAAATTTCGAGAAAAAAGTCGAAATTTGAGAAACAAAAAACGAAGTTTTGAGAAAAATTTCGATATTTCGAGAAAAAATCGAAATTTGAGAAAAAAGTCAAAATTTTGAGAAAAAAGTCGAAATTTCAAGCTCAATATCGAAATTTAAGAAAAAAGTCGAAATTTCTAAAAATAACATTTTCTTTAATCGATTTCCTTTGGCTTTGTAACATTTCGAAAAAGTTCAAATTTTCAGAAAAAAGTCGAAATGTCCAGAAAAAATTTTGACTTTAATCTCGGGATTTAGAGGAGAAAAAGTCAACAATTTTTTTCAAATTGATGTCCTTTCTACGCACTTGTAATTTTTACTTCAAAAAAAGTATATACACTTTTTTCAAGTTTTGTAGTGTATTTATTAATACGCGTGTAACATTTTCAACAACTAAATTAAAGTTTTTAAGATCGATAACAGGTACTAAAATAACGTTGAGTAATTTTTGTGAATATATGGTAATTTTAACTGCGTATGTACGGAATTTTACCTTCAAATATATGGCAACACTGCACCACAGTTATTTTTCCTATATTTCAGTCAACGACATAATGAATGAAAAGAAATGCCATCTTTTGGCTTATTAACGCAGCTATTACTAGTAGATGAAAGTGGTTAATAACATAACGACATAAATACACTTACATAAAAAATAAAAATTTTGTTATTAAATTTACAGTGACCTGCATCTAAGGTAAATCGATCCGATTCTTAAAATTTTTGTATCGTTCATTAGATCGATGTTATATTTGAGATCGATCTAATAAATCGACCTTGAGACTTGAAAAAATCGATTTTTCAATTAATCGATCTCAGATCGGCACCCCTAATAATATGCATATGAAGAGCTACTTCCCTACGACACTCAGGGTAGTTTTATGTTAATAGGCTTTTTCCCCAAAATCTTTTAAGTTAAAAGTTACCTTGAATTTTTCAATTTTTTTAATCAATTTGGATCCTTATTGACTCGTCTTGAATTACACTCAGTACACCAGATTTATTTTTACTTCACCAAGCCCAGTTTGGAGAATATTTAAATAAATGTAACTGCTTATTTTTGAAAAGTTCTCCAATTGAAAAAAAAAAATTAAATTTGAATAATCAAAATTTAAATTTTGTAAAATTAGTCTACATTTTGAAGATTGAAGTCGACATTCTAGAAAATAAATAACAATTCAGAAATTTTCAAAATGAAATAACACAAGTGCTGCAAAACTCCTTTGATTCTTGAAATTAATTATTTATTTTTTTCATAATTACAGCGTAGTCTTGCAATTTTCTTTCTTTTTTTTTAAAGTTAGTTTTAGATTTATTTTAAGCTTGGTATTTACAATTTACAACTCTAAATTAAACAAGAGGTACTTAATTATTACATTTATTTATAAACATAAGAATGTACAAATATATTAAATATTATAATATCAATAAACTTAAGCAAAAATTTGCATTCTCCAAAGTCCGCCGCATCTAAAAAAAAAGAACAAAATCTTACAACTTTTAAACAAAGTTAACTTACTGGCAAGATCTTATCCATCTCTGATCCCAGGCCCTAATAGCGGCCGTTCTCGTAACCGACACAGTTCCGGCTGACCCCCCACATCTTACACATTGTTTTACAACTCTTGGAATGCGACCCAAGTACAAATGCCTTATCGAATCAACAGTTTGGCCTGTATTTGAGTCTACTAAAGAAGCCAGGCATTCTGGTTCCGTATCATATTCGAGCTAAAATGAAAGAGATTAGTTTTGCTAGGAGCAGCTTAACTGTTAGCGTACTTGTAATGGTAATATCAGTTGAGCCAGTTGTGGTGATGCTAGAACGACTCTATTGTTCTGTTGTTGAGTAGGCTGAACTTGAACTTGGCTTGGCAACAGGCAACATTCATCTAGAAATATGAGAAATCGTTAAGATTTTCGATCTACCCTTAGAATTTTTAAAATTCATGATTTGGTGTGCAGTGTTTCTAAAAATGGCTGGGTGTCCATTTCATCTTGCAACCATCGATGCCTTTTAATCAATGTATTTACTCAAATATCCAGCGTAATTAATGACGTTTTTCTCGCAACTTCTACTTTTTTAAACTTTAAAATCAAAAGTTTGATTTTTGTCTAGAATTTCGAGAGTTCTGAATTTTTGTTTGAAATTACATAATGAAATACATTTTTTCTTAAATTTTGAATCTTCCTATGAAAGTTTACCTTTGAAATTTTCAAATTCGAAATTCGAGAAATTGTTGGTATAAATTTCGTGTTTTTACCTTTTGCTTGACATTTCGTGTTAAAATACATTGTTTATTAAATTAGTTTTTTTTAAACATAGTGTTCAAATTTAAAATTCTCAATTTTTTACGTTCATTTAAAATGTTTTCGACTTTCTTATGAGAAAGCCGAAAAAGAAACATTTAGGTATGCTTAAATGTTTTAATTTTCCTAAAATTTCGTCACCAAAATCCAAATCTCGACATTTTCTGGAAATTTTGTGTTAAAACCAAAGTTCTGATTTTGTCTCAAAATTACAAGATTTAAACTTGATTCATTTTTTCAATATCTGTAAGTGCAGTTTTAGAAAAAATTTAAATGTTTAGAAAATGAAAACAAAAACCAAATTTTTGAAAAAAACTTACTGAAAACTTTTAATTTCGAAAATAAAAAATCTAAATGAATAAGAAATGTATTTCTAAACAACGATCTCGAGGAACATGTCAGAAAATTCTTAATTGAAAATCCGATTAAAAAAATAAGATTTTATCTAATACTTTACGATTAGAAATATCAAATATTGAGTATAAATTGGGTTGTTACAAAATTACAACAAAACAGAGAATATATGCGATTGATTCAATTTCCTTTTTTTCCAATTTCTTTTAACTTAGAATTTAATTTAAACTACTAAGCTATTGTGCGGTTTACTATCATTAAGGAAACGTGATAAAACTTCCTGTTTAAGATTTAATGCAAGGTGATAGTATTAACTCCATTAAAAGCAATTAGTACGAATCAAAACAGTTAAGAAATGGTTTAAATTAGTGCAAGAGTCCTCTAAGCGAGATGTCTCACTATCAACCCCATCAACTACGATCAAGACCACTGAGGTGCATAACCCTGCCGATACTATTCGTATTCATTTTTATCATCTACTGGCTTATCATGTGCCCTATATTTTTCTCCATCCTCTTCTTCCGCTACAAGGGCAAACACGAGGATTACTGGTCGAAAATTTGGCCCGTGTACTTTTGGACAACAGCCTTTGTCACCTTCATAATAATAAGCCTAATCATATTGTGCATGTGGATGTGCAACCCGAGAAAAATTGGCATTACCAATTCCGACCACTACGATCTACAGAATGAACGAAGAAGCTTCATCGACGCTTCCCCACCCCGAGACAACGCGAAAACCATCGAAAAATTAAATATGGAGCAAATAAACGAGAAACCTCCCGTGGAGAAGGTTTTTACGCGGTGCAGTGTCAAACGGAAGAATCGTCCGCATGATATCGACCTAAGAAAGGAAAACGAAAGACCCCAATCGCAGAATCTCTCGTCCCCTTTGTCGCCGAGGGAGCTATTCTTCTACGACTTAATTGAAAACGCAAACAAGAGCAGAAACAGCATTTGCCACACTTTCATTGAGAAAGAACGAGAACATAGCTTGTTGGATTCTCCTGTTTCTCCAGGAAGGGAAAATCTAGATAATCAACAAAGTCCAGTGTCGGAATTCTTCATCGCTAATGTGCCTGAACGTAAAAGCTTGGCTTCAGAGGTTTTTTTGTTCGTTGATGGAAATCAAAGTGAAAGTGCAAACGCTATTGGGGTACAAATCCCAAATAAGATGCTTGAAAATTGAAAAAGTAATGTAAGCGATTGTATTGTTTTTAATAAATATTATTTTGATTGCGAAATTAATTTCACTGAAAAAAAAAGCATTTTACATGCCAACAAATGTCATGTTAAATTAAAAAAAAGTGCATATGCGGTGAAAGTTCCTTATTCGCGTCAATAGTCACGAATGTGAATGTTGTTATTCACCAATCAAACTCATGAGCTTTTTTAAACACAAATTGATCTGCTTACAATGCACCAAGTTACTAGAACTTATCATTTTCTAGGCGTCTTCACGATTTATAGTATGGGGTAAAATAAGTAAATAAAGTAAGTCCATATCAGGGTCGTAGTCAGAGGGTATGTAGCACCATCTGAAAATAATCCAAATTTAGGATTTAAAGCCCAAATGACTCGTTTAAAGACGACATTTCCTGACAAATCAACACAATTTTCAAAAAAGATTTGCCCGACATTTTTTTAGTTCAAAATTAAAATTTCTTAAATTGTCTTTTCCGAATTTCTGACGTTTTTCTCAAATTTTCAAGTTTTCAACAATTCAGTTTCGAATTTTTTCTTAAACGTTTTTCTGAACAGTTCCAGTTTTGTCTAAAACTCGGATATTCTTCACTATCGGAGTTTTCTACTAGCTTTCATATCAAAATTTCAATTTTTCTTTCTCAGAATTTTGACCTCAAACTTGAAATATATTTCAATTAAGCTTAAAATTTTTACCTTTGACAGTCTCGAAATTTGGAGGAATTTTTGTTTTATAAATGTTGAGGTGTTTCTTAAAATGTTTACTTTTTGTTCTAATGTAAACATAAAGTACTTTACAACTTCCTTTATCAAATTTCTATTCAAAAACTAAAATGACATCTTTTTGCTGGATATTTAGCTTTTCCCGGAACATTTAGTTTGACAACATTCTAATTTTATTCATGACCCAACAGAGGTTTGGAACTACAGATCCTAACGATTAAACCAAAACTAAAATAGCTTTTAAAAAACTCAAAATCTACAGTTAAAACTGGAGTCAGTAACAGTTTTGACTGAATTTATATTAAGTAGTACCTCCAATTTGATTTTTCGCTCAAAATTGTTTTTTATATTTGACATGTTGGCGCCTCTTACCACCAGGAGCTTAGAGCTAACACTGGTGTTCGCTAATGACAAAACAAATTTCTATCACTTATCAATCAAAAACTGAATAATATTTATAAATGAGTAACTAGATAATGTACTCATTTTAATATTCACGAACATACTTAAATTAATTGCTAACGTCCCGGTGAAAGTCGAATTTAAAAGTAACATAAAATTCCAAACCAGACATCTTACCTATTAAAGTATCATCTGGTTCATTAACATTTTGCACCAATCTGCTCAGTAACCTAAATAGAAGAGCCAAAACGTCCAAACTTGCGTCAGACTTAATAAAAACAGGCAAACAAGCCGGTCGAAGTAGTCCCCATATCCGTATAAGCACCAACATCTCCCTCAGCATATTTAGCGCTTTGGTATCGCGCAAAAGTTCATACGGTTTACCACTGGACGGCCTACTATCCGGCAATTTTACCAACAAGTTCAACGCCAAATCCCCAACCCACTGAATCAACTGTTGAAGACTTTGCAACGTTGTGGGCTCAACTGTGAACTCTTTGGCCTCTAAATGCATCAGAAGTTTATCTACGTCGCTTTGACCCTCGGCGATGACATCTGAAAGTTTACCTTACAAAATAATAAAACATAAGGACAGTATTACTTGAGAGAGAATCCGCGGGGCTTTTTTCGTGGCTGTTCATCTCGCTGGGTCGCAGAAGACTTTTGAACGCTGTAGATATGCTGTGCAGCATCAAAAACAATGTGAGATCATTGGCTTTCGATTGGCCTTGAGCACTCAACCTGAAAGTTCCAATCTAGAATTATGCAAAACTTTGAAGTCATTTTACCTGTAGAGCGATGCCTTAATACATAAATATTGTACATAGTAATACTGTTGGACGGCTGGTGTCTGTCTATTAAAACTCTCAGTCAATCTATCACACAAAGCATCAAGCATTCCAGGCCTAAGTACTAATAATAAATCTAACCAGTCGAATCCACTCACTAAACAATACTCTAAGATTGTCGTGCAGTAAGGCACGCTCAAAGGTGTCGAACTGTCAATTTGAGGTGGTAATTTGAATAAATGAATGCCATCGTCCGAGTCCACAACAAGTAAAACATTTCCCAACCAGGACATATCAATGTTGACTATCTTAACGCTAATCTTTTGGTATTTCGCGTTTGGTTCCTCGGCATATTTTGGCGTTATCGACATCGTTGTGCTCACTACAGGTTTCAATGTATCACGATATAAGCAGTGGATGGAATTGTCGGCAAACGTCACAACGATATACCCACTGGAAATGCTGTTCATCAAACTGAGCTTACTAGTAGCGATCGCCGTCACTTTACTGTTATATTGGAAGTGGCACTGGTACTGCCAAAGCTACAAAAACATCGTAGAATATGCCCTTGGACAAGCAGCAGCAAAATGATTTACCACAGTGTTGAAAAATTGAGGTGTTTCTGAATTTCCCAGCGCTTTGTGAACTGGAAGAGCTTTTTCTCTCAGTTCCCAAACTTGGAGAGAACTGATTTTGTCTGTGCAAGTGGACACAACTAACGAATCAGCGTCCTCTCTCATTATCCATTTTAAGTGGTTAACGAAGCATCTTTTGTCCCTTGTAATTTGATCCACTGCAATATCAAGCTTTTAAATATTTAATATTGTAACTAATTAGTTGTAATGACGAAGTTAAGCTCCAGTTTACTGAAATGTGAATGCAACTTACCCAGCGTTTCTTTGGCAGCTTCTATTAAAAAGAAACTTAATAAAGATTGACTAGTAATTACACATTTCTCATCAACCTTTTTAACTGAAACCTTGTAACACTGAATGGGCATGCATGGATCCCCGCTACTAACAGCCACCAAAAAGTGACCATCTAAAAATTATTCGCAACATTTATATTGTAAATATCACAGTATTATGCCAATATACTTTTCCCATAGCAAATATCTGCTGTTTTTATGAATATTCTTGTAGGGGCCAAGCTTTCTGTTGCTATTATCATAGGTGATTGGCTTGTCGCCTGTGGTAGTAAAATAGCGGCCAACATTCCTGTCGTTGTGAGCAACAAAGCCCCATTGGCTGGCCTACCTCCAAACTGTTTGACCGAGCAAGCGAATTTAACATGCTGGAATTTCTCAATGTAAGAAGAACTGTCCTTTTTCTCAGAATTTAAACAAATCTACAATAGACAAACATGACAATAAGAATGAAACTTAATAAAGCGCAAGTGTACTTTTTTGCCTGAATGAAAAAACACAGCAGACAGAATATGTTCCCCTTCCAAAACGGTTTGCAAGACAACCGTCCAGTCGTTTAAAATATGGTCTTTAGCTTTAAAGATACGAATACATCCTGTTTCATCGGCAACAAGGAGAAATTCTCCAGTGAAATCCCATTGCAACACAGTTATAGGGGATGAATTGCTCAAGATCCTGCAAGAAGTAATTACCCAATTGTCGGGTTAAAATTGTACAACATACCTGTGAATTTGCCAAGGGGAGTTGAGGTCTGCGATGTACACATTTGAGTTCCAAAATAAGGAATTACCATGTTCTAAATTACTTTCCGTGCTAAATGCAACGACATTTGTACTAGATATTGTGCTGTGAATCGATTTTTGCAATCTAAAACATTAAAAATTATATTCAACTTGAATGTAGGGTATGAGAATTCGCAACCTGTTGAATATGTTCTGCTTGTGAATGTTAAGACTTTTACTCGGTTTTTTGGTTATGGTGAAAATATGATCCATTATTGTTAAGCGAAATACAATATCGGTGTATCTGATTACAATGTTTTTTTAAAACAATTTTTGTGGACAAAACGTCATTTTTAATAGCACAAACATAACCTAATTTTTCTATCATAGAAACTCGAAATCATAAAATATACATTATTAAAAATATAACATTTATGACAATCTGATTGCACAACAATGACATATCGGGGCGGCAATTTGCGCAGGTGTATATTGATTGCTACGAAAAAACTGGAAATATTGAAAACAAAAACTCTATATGTATTCACAGTATTTACTTATTTGTTTAAATAATTAATATTTTTTCGGTGAATAAAAAAAGCAATGCATTAGACGATTATATCAAGTGTAAAAAAGATTTCTAATCTAGTGTGCTTGTGTCATTGTTTGACATATTCACGTATGTTCCTTACTTGATTCCTACTCAGCAAATTGACATTTTACCTTAGTAGGGAGTCCTATAAGAAAAAGATGCATCGGTAACGTAATTTGTCCAATGAAAATAGGATTGATTTCCACCCACTGACATCAGCGGCCCCTGTTGTGTATTACCACAAGTTTTGTGCAAAAACTGTAAAATGAGAGCTTAAATTGAACCTACTGATGTCAATGGATGGCGGTAGTTATAGGTATAATGTATCCAATCACTGTCTGTTAACCTTTTTTTGGGCATTTTCTAGGAAAGCGTGTCTAGAACATCCTTTATTCTTTTTTTAGTCACGAAGGAACGTCCACCGCTGAAGTTAAAACTAGTTCAATCTATAAGGTGTACGTTTTAACTACTCGTTTGGCAATGTTTGGCCTACAGAAAATAGAATTCTGTGGTGTATGTATTTGCGGATTAATAGATGGCGTCGCGAACACTGGAAGGTTTTCAATCCCATTTTCAAAGTACTGCGTAACGCAACCTTACCTTCTAGATAACCATAAACCTTAGTATAAAAATTCTATAGGACTATAAGGAATAGAGGAAGTCCATTCACTACTGCTTTTTTTGGGTATTTCGAATGTAGGGTTCAACAATAAGAGATATTTTTTCATTATAACGTCAAATAAATAAAATATATTTTTAAGGTTATGTTAGTTCACCTGTCTGTTTAAAATACCGATCAAGTAAGGAAAATACGTAAATATGATAAAAAAATGACATCAACACACTAGATTAGAAAACTTTATGCACACAATATTTTTTACTTAAAAAGAGCAAATATTTTTTTAAAGTTTGTAGTGCATGTGTTAATACGAATGTAGCGTGTTTTTTAAAAATTTATTTAACATTTTTTCGGCACAGTTTGGAAATATTTAAATTTTTATTGTTTGTTGACAATATTCTTACGTGTTCGGCCCATATATGTAATACTTCTATATGGCCAGCTCCCTATTCTCTTCACGAGTTTGTTCCAGCCAAATTCGATAAAGATGGAACATGAATAAATGGCGAGTATTGCGCATGAATTGAACAAAATGAACCAATCGCTACGCGCGGGTTAAACGGGTGTTTATGTTTGGCCGTTCACAGCTGACTTTGGCCATGCACAGATGATTTGTAGCACCTGCGCATTGCGACTCATTAATTCGTGTGAAGGTCAGCGAGAAAGAGAAGTCTTTCCCATAAGAAACGAGGAACTGGCCATATAGAAGTATTACATATATGGTTCGGCCACTAAATAAACGTTTTTAGGACGGGTAATAGGTAATAAAATAACGTATGGTAATTTTTGTAAAAATACGCTAATTTTAACTGCGTAGGTGGGGAATTTTATCTTCAAATATATGGCAACACTGTTTCTTACTGTGCTGATGATGTAAGAGAAATCGAAAAGTGTGCAAGTCATTTGTAGCCTTTAAAGAGAATAACTGAGTAGCAATTTCTATTATGATATCTTACGCCGTTGATTAATAAAGAGCTTGAGTGCTACATACGTCACCACTGACAAATTATTTTCAATGGAAGACAGAACAAAAACAGTCGAAACTACTCCATTTTCTGAACGCTTTTTGGTCAGTTTTCATATGTGAGCTTAAAAACGAAATGAGAGATTTTTCTTCTAGAATCCACGATGTAAATGTAGTCGTTGATTAATCAACGCTGTAATTTAATAAAACGTCACGTCAACTTGTATTATTTTGAACGCACCTTTTCTCTAAACAACAACAGAGAGCATATCTGCTATACAATATTCTATGTGATTTGTTAACTCTATGACAAATTTAAATTTGTTGACATCAAACGTCACAATTGAAATGTCACAATACACATGCCGGAAAAAAGTTTAGTCTTTAAACATTTTTCAATTAATTATGACGTTTTTTTAGTCTGATACTATCACGAGCATCATTTTATTATCGAGTGTAGCCTTGGCTGCCGCCAACAATGGAGGAAAATATCTCCCAAAGTAGTATTTACGCTACACCTCGACCTACAGCAACTTCAACTGCACAAAAGAAGAAAACACCGGCCAACGACATATCCTTGAGATCAAGTTCTGGCAGTGACGAATCCCTGGGGATTTTGTCCATAAGAAGCGACGATATGGGGTATTTGGATTCGTCCACGTACTTGAAAGAGCAAAGACAATTGGCGAGTCAATCTTTATTGAAAAATAGCTCGAAAATTTCATCGATTCCCTCGCGTTTTTTACGCCCGAATTACACCGCGAACGCAAACGAATCTACCTGTAATTTATCCAGTGGCAGCAGTATAAGTGAAAGCGATTTATTGAAGAATACTTCGACTCCTAGATCATCTTATGCTGACATTTTCAGTCCGAGGTATAGTCTTGGAGCCTCTTTAAATCGGCTATCGAACGATATTACTAGCTCTAACATCAGCGTTAATAACGTGCTTGAGGAATTTAGAAAAGCCACCACTTTTCCAGATTCGGATTTTGTGTCTGGATCGAAGATTGAATCGAAGCTTTTGGCTGATGAGGAATCCTGGCAGAAAGAAAAGGGTTTACCTGCTTTACCTGTTAATATAACCGAGCCTAATTTGGATGAGTCTTTTGCTCCTAAAATGTCAATTGGTCAGTTTTTTAAACAACGATCGGAGAATGTTTCAGATTTGATGGACTCAAGTTATAGAGATAAATCTCGATTAAGACCACTGGTTGAAGTGAATGAGAATGTAAATGATAGTCCCAGCCGTAGCTTGAGTATTTCTAAGATTTCCAAAGTTTTATCTGAGCATGAAACACCTACAAAAGCAATCGAGTACTTAATTGATAAATGCAAGCTTCCAGAGATGACTGCAGAAAAAAATAAAGTTTCACCTATGTTCAGTTTTGAGGGTTTAAAAACCGATGTTGATAATAAAGAAAATATTAGCACAAATTCAGGTATGAAGTACGATCCGAATAAATCTGTAACATCAATTCGTAGTTCTAGTAGTTTGGATTTTCTATCCGATGGTAAGCTACCGATTGAAAGTACAAAAAAGGATTTAGTCTGGGGTTGCATCCGAGTAGGAAAAACCGCAGTTAATCAGTTTATCCTTAGAAATAAATCCCCCAATCGAGTAAGACTCCAATGCACTACGTCATCTGCAACTTTTAAAATATTAAAAGAGCGATCGGAGCAAGAGATGACAGATTGCCTTAAAATGGTACTTCTGCCCCACGAATCGAAAAGCATATCGATCGCTTTCTCCCCAGTAACCTTGGGAGCTGCCATTGGTGAGCTAAATTTCACCCCTACCGATGCCTCGTTGCAGCAAACCCAGAAACAAAACATGAGGCTTTATGGCTACGGTGGGTATTGTAAATTTGAATTTGTCCAGGGCGTTTTGTTGGACAGCTCTGGTAAACCATGGATTAGCTTTGGGGATATTTACAACACGGACCAATTCAATCAGTCATTTAAAATTCAGAATAAAGGCACACTTACCGGTTTTGCGTATTTTAATTTTGCACCAAAGGACTGCGTGTTTTTCTCCAATGTTAAAATATCGCCCACTGTCTGTGTTATAAACCCTAGGGAACAAGTTGAGGTTCGCATCAGCTACAACATCAGAGCAGACGACCTGAAGTACATGAAGAAATGTAACTCGGCTGTTGTCGACGTTGGAGCCCTTAAAATAATATGCGGCGCAGAGGCCACCAGGGGGCGCCTACGCAGGCTTTGCAGGAAGCAACTGGAGAAGAAACTACCAGTGGAGCCCATCGTCCAAATGCTGCACGAACCCATCAGAGATGAGAACATACCACCAGACGTCATCGAAATCAAAGAGTTCCAGACGAACATAAAAGATTTACTAAACGACCTTAACAGAAAAGAAATAGTTCTGACACTCGAACAAGACCTCGATCATACTCTGGTGGAAAATCTGGGCGATGACACCTCTTTATTCCAGACTATTTGCGACGCCTCACAAGATTTGGAAAACACGGTGATGTTGAGGAGTTCATGCAAGATTCAACCCACTTCGTTATATTTGATGCCTCCGGTGAAAACCGAGGACACGCTGTTCTTAGTTTCTGAGTCGAATGAGCCTGTTTCCTACAGATGTGCACCTTCCAGCGCTTTAGAAATCGTTCCTATGCAGGGTGTTGTTAGGCCGCGTTCCACGGAGGTACTCAAGATTAAATGCAAGAAGGGTAATTTGCCTAAAAAGATGCAGATCCCGATTCAAGTTGGCAGTGAGGTTTTGCATTGCGAGGTTGTGATTTTAAACTGATTTTAAGTTATTTTTCGTTAGTTGTAGGATGTAAATTTTTATTTAAGCTCTCTTAAGTGATACTTTTATTTTTTGATACATTTTACACTTGTTTGGTTTTTGGATCATTTACATACACCTTTTACTAAAAATTTTATATGTATATTGTATTATTAATAAAGAATCATTTTATATTAGTAGAGTTTTTAAATTGTTACCATATTAGTGGCGCACTCAAGGCAGTGGCCTAATTTATCGAAGTCTTAAGTCGTTTTTGAGGGAAAAATTATGTATGGTTATTAAAAGATAGAATTTTAAGAAGATATTTTGAAAAAGTCCAATATTTGGAAGAATACACATAAAACGTTTTGAAATATTCTGTTTTTTCAGAATATCTATTTTCAAATTCCTAATTTTTTTTTTTTCATAAAATCCTATCTTTAAAGCAAAATGTTTGACCTTGAAGATTGATATAAAAGTCTAAATTTCTAGAAAAATCCGAATTTTGAGAAAAGTGAAGGAAACTGGAAAAAAGACAAATTTAAGGAAGGTCGAAATTTTGAGAAAAAATTCGAAATTTTCCTAGGAAAGCCAAATTTTGAGGAAAAAAAACGAAATTTAAAACTAAAGCTAACAAGAACATTATCAAACTTTAGAAAAAGTGGACATTTCTCAAAGAATGCCAGTTTTTTGGCAAAAGGGGTAATTTTTCAGAATAAAATAAAATTTCAATAAAAAAGGGTCAAAATTTCAAAAAAAAATAAGGAAGTCTATAAAAAAAATGGAATTTTATAAAAAAATTAAACATTTCAAGGCTTTAAATTTTGAGTAAAAAAACATCGAATATTGAAAATAAATTAAAACAAAACAAGACAAATTTAAAAAAATTGAAATCTAAAAAAAACGAATTTTCACAAAAATTGAAAAGGTAAATTTTGATTAAAAAACTTAGTAAATTAAAAAAAAAGAAATCTCAGAGAAAGTCAAATTAAAAAAATGTCAATTTTTCAGAATAAAATGAGTAAACTTCGACAAAAAGGCGTCAATTTTTCGAGAAATAAAGAAAAGTAAAAAAAACTGAATAAAAAAAATTGAGATTTTCAGAAAAAATTCGAAATTTCGAGGAAAAAGTCGACCTTTCCCAGAAAAAAATAATGTTTTATCAAAAACCTCGAATGTTGAGAATAAATTGACATTTCAAGAATGAAATTTAAGCAAAAAGCTAAATTTTTAGAAAAAATATACAATTTTGAAAGAAAAGAATTTTGAAAATAAACTCGAAACTTTAAGAAAACTGTAAAATTTAAAATAAAATAAATTAAACGAGAACAAGAGAATTTAAAATTTTGGAAGAAGTTCAATTCTGAGAAAATTTGGAAAGAAAAGTCAAATTTTGAAAATAAATTCGAAATGTTGAGCAAATTGTCGAACTTTGAGAACGTCAAAATGCCCGATTACAAATTTTAAGCAAAAAAATTTTACTCTTAAAACGAAGTAAGAAGATCAAAAAAATACGATTTCGAAGAAAAAGACGAAACTTTAAATTTTGAAAAAAGTGGACCTGTTTAAAAAAGTTCGAAACTTGGAGAACAATACAAAATTAAAACATCCAAAATTTAAAAAAAAATTGAACTTAAAAAAACGGATTAAATGTATATTTTGAGAAAAGATACAAGTGACAACTTGTCCCAGATAAATTCAAATTTTAACAAACAATAAGTTTTGAGAATGAAGTCAAATTTCAAAGAAAAGATAAATTTGGAGAGAAGTGTCGAAATTTACAGAAATATTGCAAAAAATCTCGAATTTTGAGAAACGCAGAAACTTTGTAAAGCAGAATTTTTCAAAAAAAATCGCAATTTTTGGGAAACCTGGCGGGATTCGAAAAAAAAAAAAAATTTGAGAAAAAGAACAAAATTTCGGAGGAAAAGTCGCAATTTATAACAAAATTGAAATAAGTCGAATATTAAGAAATAATTGTGAAAGAAGAAAAGCTAAATTTGGAGAAAAGAATTCACAAGAAAATCGAAATTTTGAAAAAAAGTCGAAATGTTGAGAAAAAAGTCGAAATTTCGCGAAAAATTCTGAGAAAAAAATGGTCAAAAATTGTAATTTTAGAAAAAGTAAAATGTTAAGAAAATTTGAAAAATTTAGAAAGAAAAGATGAATTTTGGGAAAAAAAACTCGAAACTTCAAAGGTAAAATGGAATTTTACAAACAGTCGAAGTTCCTAAAAGAAAGCCACATTTTAAGAAAATATTTATTTTTCAGCATAAACCAAATTTTGGAAAAAAGTTAAAATTCGACAAAAAGCGAAATTTCTAGAAAAATAAAAAAATCTTCAAAAATGTAGAATTTTGTAACTTTAAGAGAAAGTTAAATTTTGATAAGAAAACCATCAAATTTTAAGAATAAATTAAAATTTCGAGAACAAACCAACTGAAAAGAGCGCAAAAAGCAAAAAATAATCGAATTTGGTAAAAAATTGTGAAATTTCTAATAAAAAAAATAAATTCGAAACCTTGAGAAAATTATTGAAATTTAAAGATACAAATTTCCACAAATTTTGAGAAAAAAATGTTAATTTTTCAGAATAAAATGAAACTTTCAAGTTAAATTTCGACAAAAAGTCAAAATTCTGAGAAATATATAACGAACCAATAAAAAAATGACCAAATTTTGCAGAAAAATTTTTAAAATCTTGAGGTTAAAAGGGAGAAAAGTGGTTATAAAGTCCACTTCTAGAAAAAGTGATCATTTTAAAATAGAAGTATTAGAAAACTGTAAAATAAAAATTTCGACACAGTCAAACTCTCAAAAAATTTGAAATTTCAAGTTCAAAATTTTAGCAAAAATTAGAAATTCTTTTGAAAAAATATGGAGTGTCAAACAAAACCAATAAAATACAAAAAAAATTCTTGAGATCAACTTTGCAACATTAAAATTAATAAAAGAAATCAAGATTAGTAAAAATCCAAACTTTTACCTCAAACTTAAAATTTTGAAATAAAATTTATGGTTTTGGTGGAACAGATTGATCCTTGTTATCTTCAAAAATTGAAATACATATCTTGTCACCTGAATCCAAAAAAGATTAAAAAGTACAACAAAGGTTGCTTTAACTGCGTTTCGATAGCCAAGCTATCATCTACTGAAAGGTACTAGATACAGAGTTCCTATGGTTACAAGTTTTCATACGAAATATTGATACAAAAGTCTAAAAGTTTTAAAAATTATGCCCAAATTTAAACAAGAACAAACATTTAGAATTTAATAGAAATGTTGACATGTCCAAGAAAAATTAAGTTATAAACAAAATTCTACAATACTAAATCAAGAATTGACAAGTTAAAATTGCCATTTTGAGGTAATGTAGAAATCACAAATTAAATTCTAAATAATTTCAAGAAAATCTATTGAAGAGACAGGTAAATTACCAGTTTTAAACCAACCAAATAATAAAGTGGTTAGTCGGCATCTCTTTATTGGTTCAGTAAATACAAGTCATTATGTGTAAAAAATAGAACGAAGTAGAAACTTTTATTTATATTATTATACAAGTTAACAGAAATTCATCAGGGCCAATTACTTCTTTCCAGACTTCTTGATTCCACCCCCAACGAGGGGTCCTTTCTGTGAAGCTTTAGCTTTTGCGTCCGCCGAGAGCTTTCTGTTGTTCCTTCATTTTTTGCTTGTGGGCAACCTCATCGTCATCCAACTCTCTCTGATCTTTTTTTGGCTGTTTCAATGGTTTCTTTTTGCCCCCTTCTCTTCCAGACATCCTACAGCAAAAAATGAGGTTACAATTGAAAAATCAAAATTTTTTAAAACAATGTGAGATTGATAGCTAGCGCACCCTACAACTCCATTTAAGAGCCCGATATATGGTTAAAATTTGAAACAGATTTAAAAGATTGGTCGATATCACAAGTATAACCTCACATTTTCATATGAACTCAAAAGTTCAATATTATAAAAAACTGATGAACATTTTACCTGTTGCAGATTTTACAAACCAAACGCTTAAGATAAAAGGTTTGTGACTTTCTGTACAAGTCTCTAGATTAAGCCTAGGATAAAAATTTGGCTTTTTTGAATTAAACACGCAAAATTTCAATTTCTTCTCCAGCTGTCATTAAGATCATAGAACACGAGAACATCCCCAAAAATTAAAACGTGATACCAATGTGACCCTGTTAAAATTCCTATGAAACATAGTTGTAAAATTCATAATGTGATTTTTGTTTTAAACCAGAGGCTTGTTGCAGATATTACAAACCAAGCGCTAGAAATACAAGGGTTGAGTTTTTATGCACAAGTCTCTAGCTAGGCTAAAAATTTGGCTCTTATGAATTAAACATGCAAAATTTCAATTTCTTCTCCAGCTGTCATTGGAATCATAAAATATGCGAACACTCCAAAAAATTAAACTTAGTACCAATATGACCACTTTAAAATTCCTATGAAACATAAATGTAAAATTCAAAATGTAGTTTTTGTTCTAAACCAAAGGCCTGCTGCAGATATTACAAACGAAGCGCTAAAAATACAAGGTTTACTACTTTCTGTACAGGTTTCCAGATAAAGTCAAAGGTGAAAATTGGCTCTTTTGAATTAAACATGCAAAATTTCAATTTCTTCTCCCGCTGTCATTAGAATCACAGAACACGAGAACATCTCAAAAACTGACACTTGGCACCAATGTGACCGCTTTAAAATCCCTATGAAACATAGATGTAAAATTCAAAATGGTTTTTGGTACTCGGATCGCAACCCCATCCCAATTGGAGTATTAAAATCCGAAATTCGTATATTGACTTGCAATTAATTCAGGATAGATGGGTATTTAAAATATTAATAAATTTCGTAATCGAAATGGGACCAATTGTGTCTATAAAGTGACGAAATTCAACTTGTTTTTCGCATAATCAATTATTGTTGCCGCTATATTTCGGCTTTTTTAAAAGTTTTCAAGTTTTTAGAAAACTTCAAGCTCCCTCTAAAAATAGGATTTTTTTCTCGAAATTATGACTTATTTGAAGAATTCAACTTTTTTTCGAAAATTACGAATTTTCTGAAGTTTTTGACTTGTTTGACAAAACTGACGTTTTTTGGAAATGTGGACTTTTAAAAATTTCAGCATTTTAAAAATTAAGCCGTTTTGAAAATTTTAGTTTTTTCTTAAATTGTGACTTTTTTGAAAATTTGATTTTTTTTGGAGATTTAAACTTTTACCGAAGATAACTATTGTTGAGAATTTTGATGTCAAAATTTCATTTATTTTGAGTTTTAACTCTTTTGAAAAATTTTATTTTTAGATTTGCAAATTTAGATTTATTTGAAAAAGTGGAACTTATTTAAGTTTTCGATTTTGACTTTATCGAAATTTTAACTGTCTTGTTTTATACTCGAAAAAATTGAAAATTTCGAATTACAAATTTTGAGTTTTTAAAAATTTCCACTTTTTTAAACCTTCAACTCTTTTTTAAACCTTAGACTCTAAAAAAAAAATGGACTTTTTTTTAAATCGAATTTTTGTGAATTTTAACATTTTTTCAAAATGTCCGAGTTTTTTTTTATAAATTTTAAATATTTCGCCTCTCAAATTACAATTTTTTTGAAAATTCCACAGTTTGTTGTTTTTTAATTTTATAAGTTAAGTATTTTTGAGAATTTTTAAAAAATATTTTATTTGAAAATTTTAAGTTTTTCTCATAGCCTCAATTTTTTGAAAATTTCGATATTGTTTAAAAACTTCTACTTTTTTCAGAAGTTTTTATCCTTTTAAACATTTTGGCTTCATATTTTGTTTTGTAGATTTAATTTTGTTTTTGTTTTTAAACATTTTTTAATTTTTTGAAAATCCTTTATTTTTATTAACTTTGGCTGTTGAAAATTTCGGTTTATTGAAAAAATTTGAATCTTTGATTATTTTAAAAGTTCCAACTAAACCATTTCGAGAAAAAAGTCGAAATTTCAAATTTAATCTCGGAATTTCTAGGAACAAGTCGAAATTTCGAGTTTAAAGTCGAAATTCTGAGGTTAATGTCGAAATTTCGAGAAAAAAGTTTAAATTTCTAGTTAAAGTCGAAATTTCGAGATTATAGTCTTTAAATTTCGAGATTAAAGTCGAAATTTCGAGATTAAAGTCGAAATTTCAAGAAAATAAGTCGATATTTCGAGATTGGTCCTTTTCAGATAAATCTGCATCAGAGTAGGCATTGAAGTTTTAATTTTGTGGTGGTAACAACAGGAATTAGTAATGTTTAGAAATAATCGTGTGGCAGCGCTGTGACATTTCTTAATAGTGTTCTATGTTCTTCAAATCCTAATCTAAATATCATGGAATATTTTGCTTTGTTGTCGCTTATTTTAAGAATGATTTTTTAATATTTTATGTCAATTTCTGTTGATAATTATAAAATCGTTAATAACGGTAATGAAAATAATATGAAAAATTTTTAGTTCGATTATTTTTGCCAAACAAACCCTGAAATATAGGCAACACATTAATCATCAAACTATGTACATATGAAGCCAGCTTTAGTTTTGGTGATATTTCTAGTAACTTATCTTAAGTTGATTTAATAAATCACGACCTACTCTTATACATATCTATTTGAAATGGACTATAAAGTCGAAATTTCAAGAAAATAAGTCGATATTTCGAGATTAGTCTATTTCATATAAATCTACATCAGAGTAGGCATTGAAGTTTTAATTTTATGGTGGTAACAACAGGAATTAGCAATATTTAGATATAATCGTGTGGCAGCGCTGTGACATTTCTTAATAGTGTTCTATGTTCTTCAAATCCTAATCTAAATATCATTGAATATTTTGCTTTGTTGTCGCTTATTTTAAAAATGATTTTTTAATATTTTATGTCAATTTCTGTTGATAATTATAAAATGGTTAATAACGGTAATGAAAATAACATGAAAAATATTTAGTTCGATTATTTTTGCCAAACAACCCCTGAAATATAGGCAACACATTAATCATCAAAATATTTACACATGAAGCCAGCTTTAGTTTTGCTGATACTTCTAGTAACTTATTTAAAGTTGATTTAATAAATCACGGCCTACTCTTATACATATCTATCTGAAATGGAGTATAAAGTCGAAATTTCGACTTTAATCTCGGAATTTGGAGAAAAAAGTCGAAATTTCTAAAAAAATATTTTTATCGATGTCCTTTCTGCGCCTTCGTAGATACCTTTTCGCTTTTTCGTCACCGTCTTTTACGAGACGGTGACGAAAAAGCGTCTAGATACTAGATATTAAATAACCTTTACAAAAAAGCTGTAGATCTACAGATAAAACCATAGGGTTGGCAACAGGGCCGAACCTGACAGATTTAAAAACTCTATGACCACAAGACTTATTAGTAAATTATTTGTTAGAATACAATTAATTAATGCGGTAAGAAAGGTCCATAGCATTTGCTCCATACTTTACTTAAGTGAAGTTATATTGTAATTGAAAATTTATACAAATTTATACAAGTTGGCGTCTTTGTTCAGGTAATTTTCGAACTTCCCGCGGAGTGTTTTGTTGATTTTACCCCCACCATTCGTAATCAAGGCTGGCGGAGTGACAGCCAAACAGCTGACTAGTTTCAAGAGAACCTGCTAGCTGTCAACATACGACAACAAAGTGGCATTCGCTTGTGCATTGTCATAATAGAACAATTTATTTCCTCCTAATAATGTGTCCGAAAAGAATAAAGAACTTTATGAATAGTGCGGTTATATAGCATATAAACATTCCCCACGTTTTTGGATTGCGACACCAAGGTAATTAGTAGTTATTTATTTTTATTTGAATGATACTTTGTCCGGGTGCCATTTTGTCTGCATGTGATTAAAAATAAATTTATGTGGCTGTAATGAACCTTTAAATGTGTCACTGGAGTTCACAGAAACCCAATAAGGTTTAAAATCGTGTAGGTTTTTGTACTTGTTAGATTATCTTTTATAATTAAGTAGGTTTAGAACCTGTTAGGTTTGATGTACTGTACACTCTTTTGTGCTACATATGGTAGGTGTTTATTTATGTTGTTAATAATTCGAATTGCGTATTTAATTGATAAGAATTAATTAATTACTGACGTACTAGTATAATTGTTAACTTCTTTTTGTGATACATCAATGGAAATGTGTTAAGATTTATGTTACTCGAAGATAATTATTATTAATTTTAGAGAAAGTTTACAGTAGTGAAAGATATTTTATGTAATGTAGTAAATATAAATCTTTTTGAGAAAACGGTGAGGAGGAAATCAAAGCGTTCGAAATATTTTAATTTAGAATTACGTAATTTATTTAATCATACTTGTATCGCAATTCGTTAAAATTATTTAAAAAAATTAGAGACGTAATTTTATCCTTTCTAAGTAAATTTAAATAATGTAGATTTAAGATTTGAATAAAATAATTGTTGAAGCTTCATCGTACTACTTTCACACCAGTTCCCCCTAAAAAAACCTCAAAGAGGTGTATTTATTTATTATTCATTTATTTTTTATTTAAATTTTGTCACGTTCATTTTATTATTATTTTCTGAATATATTTTAGTGAAAATTTGCATGCCCTATTTTTTTTTATCTCAAAGTAGCAAATTAGGTCTTAAAACTAAAATAGGAAGAAGAATAAATCAAGCGATGGCATCACCTTTAATTAACCATAGACTCATTTTTCGATCTGACGTAATTTTGTTTCTCATTACTAATTGTGCAATGTTGGTCGTCTATTTGAAATATTAACTTTTCTCGTCAAATTATTCCATTAGTTGATAAGTGGGTAAATCTCATATTAAAAAAAAACTCGACATGTTTTCAAAATCGTGCGATTTTAATTGGAAACAGATTTCATTCTAAATGTGGAAATCTGGCAACGCCTAACCTTCTACACATGGCAACGACATTGAGGTTTTAATACGCACCCTACCTCACTTGACCTCATGGCTTCGTAATTTTTGGATGCATTTTTGTAATTTAAAAAAACTCGCTCGAGTTACTTTATAAATTTTCAAGATAAATCGACAGATAGAGATTTTCAAGTAAAGACATTACGAAAAATTTTCCGGAAAAATATTACGTGAAACGCAACATTTATATTACGCGTAATGGGATTTTGTTTCTGGAGGTTTGGCTAAACATTAATCAATTTTACTAGTTCTTTTTAAACATTTTAAATAGGCGTAGCCTGAATTTTCTTCGGGGGGTGTTTAGGTCTCGAAACATTTATAGAAATAATTTCAAAAATTCCGAGAGAAAAACGTTTCGAGATAAAAACCAAAAACCAACAACGGTCAAAATGTTCTGAATGACAGTTTGAGAAACGAAGTCGACATTCCTAGTTTTCGAAACAAAATAAAAATTATTAGAAAAAATTTAAAATACTTAAAATTTAAAGAAAAAAAATATGTTTTCAAGTGAGAGCGGGTTCAGGTGGGGCATGCGAACTCACTCAGAGGAGCTATATAATAAAGACAAGGATCCTACAGAGATTATGAGAGCATTTCTTTCCCATTTGGTTTTTGTGATCCCCCCCCCCTCCAGTGGCTAAATTTTAAGCTTAATATCACAATTTCGAAAAGAAAGCGAAAATGTAAAAAAGTTTGTATTTTGATTAAAAAAAACCTGAATTTTCAAAATAGATTAAAAAAAAGTTTGACGAAAACGGCGAAATTTGGAAAATATGGAAACTTTGAAATGTCAAATTTTAGAAAAAAGTCGAAATTATTGAAAAGACCAGATTTGAAAAAGGTCTAAATTTTAAAAGAATAAAAAAGAAATTTTCAAAAAAAGACAAAATTATCAAAATAGTCAATATTTTCGAAAAAGTCGAAGCTAAAAAAGTAGAATTCTTAAAATAAGTCAAAATTTACTGAGAGTAAAAAATTCGAGAAAAAATCGAATATTGGAAATCTAATTTTTTAAAAAAGTCAAAATCTAGAAAAGTCTGAATTTTTAAAGAGAATCGAATATTTAAAAAACTCAATACTTTGAGGAAAAAACAGTTTGATAATAAAAATGGAAAGTTGAAATGTTTTAAGAAAGTCTAAATTTGCAAAAATTGGTTTTCAAAAAAGTTTTTAAAACATTTGAAATTTTTAAAAGTCGAATTCTTCAAAAATAAAGTCCAAATATTCGAAATTTTCAAAAGGTTGACATTTTCAAAAAATTGACATGTTCAATTAGTCGAAATTTGTAAAAAATGTCGAAATTTTCAAAAAAAGTCCAGATATTGAAATAAGGTCAAAATTTTCAAAAAAATATCGACTCGAACTTTTTAATTTTGTCCATTTCGACTTTTTAAAAATATTTCAATAGTTTCAACCCCCAATGGAATTTTTAAAGTTAAAATTTTCACAAAACTGACAAAATTTAGAAAAAAATTACAAATTTTGGAATTTCCAAAAAATCGATTTTTTTAAAAAATGTGAAATTTTCAAAAAGAGGAATTCTTCAGAAAAGAGTAGAAATTATTTTCAGGAAAAGCCAACATTTTGAAAAAAAATCTTTAAAATTGAAAAAATCTTGAAATTTCGAAAAAAAAAGAAATCGAAATTTTCATATGAAATTGGGATGTTCAAAAATTGCAAAAATGTAAACAATTTTGAAAAAAGTCGAAATTTTGATGTTGAAATTAAAAGAAAGTCAAAATCTAACAAAAAAGTCGAAATTTTGATAAGAAATCGAATGTTTAAAAACTGAAACTGAAATTTTGATAATAATGAGAATTTGGATGAAAAGGAAATTTCCAAATTTTCCACAAAAAATCAAAATTTGTAACTCCAAAATTTAGAAAAAAATTTTAAAATGTCAAAATTTTCAATAATTCGCAGTTTTAAAAAGCGTTGAATTCTTAAAAAGTCGTTTTTCATTCATTAAAAAATCAGTTTCTAGAAAAAGTCGAACTCTTTGAAAAGTACGTATTTTGAGGGGTCATCGTATTTTCCAGAATCTACAGAAGTCAAAATTTTGAGAGAAAAAAATCGATATTTGAAAGTTTTAAATTTCCACAAAACTGTCAAAATGTAAAAAAAATCAAAAAATTAAAATGCCGCATTTTCAACAAGTTGAAACATTTCAAAAATGTGGACATTTTCAAAAAATTCGAAATCTTTAGAAAAGAGTTAAAATAAGTGTGAGAAAAAGCCAACATTTCGAGAAAAATTCGAAATCTTTGAAATAATCCAGATTTTGAAAAATGGTCAAAATTTTGAAGCTGGAATTTTCGGAAAATTATCAAAATTTAGAAATTAGTGTTTTGAAAAAATTCGAATCTTCAAAAATTGAAATACAGAACTTGTCCCCTGAAACCAAGAAAGCTTAAAAAAGAAAAAAAAAACAAAAAAAATCTAATTCTTCAGAAAAGAGTTAAGATGTTTTTAGAAAAATTGCGAGAAAAAGTTGAAATTTTTGAAATGATCCAAATTTTGAAAAAAGGTGGAAATTTTGCTGAAATTTTCAAAAAGTTAAAAACCAGAAAATCCGCAGAAAGTCAAATTCTTTTAAATGGTCGAAATTTGAAAATGAGTGGGAATTTTCATTAGAATTTGAAATTCTCAAAATTTACAAAAAAAGCAAAAATTTGGAGAAAAAGTCTAAATTTTTGAAATCCAAATTTTGAATAAAGGTCGAAATTTTCAAATTGAAATTTTCAGAAAACTAATCAAAATTTGGAAAAACTGAAATGCTGAAATTTTCAAGAAATTAAAAACCAAAAATTTCGCTGAAATTCAAATTCTGTAAAATGGCCGAAATTTGAAAAAAAGTCGAAATTTTTATTAGAACTTGAACTTTTCAAAATTTAGAAAAAAAAGTAAAAATTTGGAGAAAAAGTCGAAATCTTTGAAATGATCCAAATTTTTAAAAAAGGTCGAAATTTTGAAATTGGATTTTTCAGAAAACATCAAAATTTGGAAAAAACTAAAATGGTTAAAAACCAAAAATTTCGCAGAAAGTCAAATTCTTTAAAATGGCCGAAATTTGAAAAAAAGTGAAAATTTTCATTGGAACTTTAAATTTTCAAAATTTACAACAAAGAAGTAGACATTTTGAGAAAAAGTCGAAATTTGTAAAATAATCCAAATTTTGAAAAAAGGTCGAAATTTTGAAATTGGAATTTTCAGAAAACTTCTCAAAATTTGGAAAAAACTGAAACGCTGAAATTTTCAAAAAGTTAAAAGCCAAAAATTTCGCAGAAAGTCGATTTCTTTAAAATGGCCGAAATTTGAAAATTAAGGAAAGTTGAAATTTTGAAAAAAGAGTCGAAATCTTCAAAAAATCGAAGCATCGGAAAACACCGGAAATGTTGAAAAATTATAAATTTTTAAAAATTCAAACTTCGAAAGATTTAGAGTTCTTCAAAAACAGTGGGAATTTTTATAAAACTTTGAAAAAAGTTGCACGCCTCCAGCAATGGTGTGCAATATTCACAAAAGACAGGAATTTTCCCAGAAAATACTAGGCATAATATTCAAAAGAACAACATTCTTAGAAAAATTGCCAATTACGTGAAAAAATCGAAAAAAGAAAGTCGAAATTTTCAAAAAATTGGAATTTTTAAAACAAAGTCGAAATTTTCAACTAAAAGTTGAGTTCTTTAAAAAATTTTGAAATTTATAGAAGCAGTAGAAATCCTAAGAAAACTCAGAAATGTTTAAAAATATCGAAAATTGGATAAACGCTAAATTTTCAAAAAATATAAATTTTCATTTTTGGAAAAGTTACAATTTTAAAAAAAGCGGTAAAATTTTTCAAATAGCCTAAATTTGCAGATAAGTCTTGCAAATTTAGAGAAAAACGTCAACTTTTGAAGAAAATGTTTAAATTTTCAAAAAAGTTGAGCAAAATAATCGACATTTTGAAAAATGTTAAAATTTTGAAAAGAAGAGAACCTTCAAAAAATGGTATTTCAAATATAATGAGAAGTTACAAAAAAGGTCCTTTACAAATTAAGGATAACATCAACCTTTGAAGAAAAAGTTGAAGTTTTCAAAAAAGTCGATAATTTGAAGAGTTTTGAAATTTTGAAAAAAGTCAACATTTTCAAAAACTGAAAATTTTACAAAAAAGAGGAATTTTTCAAATAATCGAAATTTACAAAAACAAAACAAAATTTACAAAAACAAAACAAAATTTACAAAAACAAAACAAAATTTAAAATTTTAGAAAAAACAACTTTTGAAAAAAAGGTAAATTTTCAAGTTCAACATTTTTGGAAAAAGTCGAAATTTTTAAAAAAGCAGAATATGTCGAATAAAATCGAAGTTTAGAACAAAAATCAAAATTTAGGGAGGAGTACAAAATTTTTGATAAAAAAGTCGAAATTTTCAAAAAGGACAAGTTTAAAAAAAACCAGTATTTGAAAAAAATCGAAATTTTCATCAAAAAGTAAGGAATTCCTCAAGAAAAAGTCCAAATGGTCAGAATTTCGAGAAATTTTCATTCAAAATTATCACTTGTGAAAAAAAAGTTGATATTTTGAAAATAGTCGAAATGTTGAAAAAAGTCGAAATTTTGAAAAAAGACGAAATTTTGAAAAAGTCGAAATTTTGAAAAAAGTAAAAATTTACCACAGAAAGCAAATTTTTTTCAAATTGTCGAATTTTACAAAAATATCAGTATTTTCAAATAATGGAGAAAAACATCAGAAAAAAAAGTTGAAATTTTCATAAACTTAACATTTATGGAAAATCTAAATTTACAAAAAAGTAGAATTTTTCAAATAATACGAAGTTTACAAAAGAAGTCGAAATTTAAGAGGAAATATGACCTTTTGAAGAAAAAGTCCAAATTTTCAAGAAGCACAAATATTGAAATTTTCATCAAAAAATCCTCAAAAAGAATCCAGATATTCAGAAGGTAAAAACTTCGAGAAATTTTCATTCAAACTTTTCACAAAAGTTGGGATTTTCAAAAAAGTTTCAGTAATTGAAGTTTCTCAAAAAAAAATCTGATTATAACAAAAGACAAAACTGAAAAAAAAAATCTGAAAGAGGTACAAATTTGAAAGTTAAAATTTTTTTAACAGTCGATTTTTTGAAGTTAAAATTTAAAATAAAATCGCAATAAAAAAATAATTTTGAAAAAAAGAGCGAAATTTAGAGAAAATATCAAAATTTTTCATAAACGACAACATTTTGAAAAGAGTCGAAATTTTAAATCAGTTGACATTTTGAATCAGTTAACATTTTGAATGAGACAAAATGTTGAATGGGTCGTAATTTTTAAATTTGTCAAAGTTTTGGGAAAAGCCAGAAATTTTGAAGAGTATTTTGAAATAAGCGGAAATTTTAAAATGATGAAACTTTGAAAAGTCGAATTTTGAAAATTTTTTAAATATTCAGTCCAATTCGTTTAAAAAGTTAAATTGAAAAAAAATCGTTGGAACAAGTCGAAATATTCAAAATGGGTGGAAATTTTTAAAAAAGTTAACACTGAGAAAGCAAATTTTTTTCAAATTGTCGAATTTTACAAAAATATCAGTATTTTCAAATAATGGAGAAAAACATCAGAAAAAAAAGTTGAAATTTTCATAAACTTAACATTTTTGGAAAAACTTAAATTTACAAAAAAGTAGAATTTTTCAAATAAAACGAAGTTTACAAGGGAAATCGAAATTTAGGAGGAAATATGAAAAAGTCCAAATTTTCAAGAAGCACAAATATTGAAATTTTCATCAAAAAATCCTCAAAAAGAATCCAGATATAAAGGGGGTCAAAATTTCGAGAAATTTTCATTCAAACTTTTCACAAAAGTTGGGATTTTCAAAAAAGTTTCAGTAATTGAAGTTTCTCAAAAAAAAATCTGATTATAACAAAAGACAAAACTGAAAAAAAATCTGAAAGAGGTACAAATTTGGAAGTTGAAATTTTTTTAACAGTCGATTTTTTGAAGTTAAAATTTAAAATAAAATCGCAATAAAAAAATAATTTGGAAAAAAGAGGAAAATTTAGAGAAAAAATCAAAATTTTTTATTAACGACAAAATTTTGAAGAAAGTCGAAATTTTAAATCAGTCGACATTTTGAATCAGTCGACATTTTGAATGAGGCAAAATTTTGAATGGGTCGTAATTTTTAAATTTGTAGTTTTGAAAAAAGTCAGAAATTTTAATAAGAGCATTTTGAAATAAGCGGAAATTTTAAAATGATGAAACTTGGAAAAGTCGAATTTTTAATTTATTTTAAACATTCAGTCCAATTCGTTAAAAGAGATTAATTAAAAAAAAATCGTTGGAACAAGTCGAAGTATTCAAAATGGGTCGAAATTCTCAAAAAAGTTAACACTGAGAAAGCAAATTTTTTTCAAATTGTCGAATTTTACAAAAATATCAGTATGTTCAAATAATGGAGAAAAACATCAGAAAAAAAAGTTGAAATTTTCATAAACTTAACATTTATGGAAAAACTAAATTTACAAAAAAGTAGAATTTTTCAAATAATACGAAGTTTTCAAAAGAAGTCGAAATCTAAGAGGAAATATGAACTTTTGAAGAAAAAGTCCAAATTTTCAAAAGCACAAATATTGAAATCTTCATCAAAAAATCCTCAAAAAGAATCCAGATATAAAGGGGGTCAAAATTTCGAGAAATTTTCATTCAAACTTTTCACAAAAGTTGGGATTTTCAAAAAAGTTTCAGTAATTGAAGTTTCTCAAAAAAAATCAGGTTATAACAAAAGACAAAATTGAAAAAAAATCTGAAAGAGGTACTGGAAGTTAAAATTTTTTAAACAGTCGATTTTTCGAAGTTAAAATTTAAAATAAAATCGCAATAAAAAAATAATTTGGAAAAAAGAGGAAAATTTAGAGAAAAAATCAAAATTTTTTATTAACGACAAAATTTTGAAGAAAGTCGAAATTTTAAATCAGTCGACATTTTGAATGAGACAAAATTTTGAATGGGTCGTAATTTTTAAATTTGTAGTTTTGGAAAAAGTCAGAAATTTTGAAAAGAGCATTTTGAAATAAGCGGAAATTTTAAAATGATGAAACTTGGAAAAGTCGAATTTTTAATTTTTTTTAAACATTCAGTCCAATTCGTTAAAAGAGTTTAATTAAAAAAAAATCGTTGGAACAAGTCGAAGTATTCAAAATGGGTCGAAATTCTCAAAAAAGTTAACACTGAGAAAGCAAATTTTTTTCAAATTGTCGAATTTTACAAAAATATCAGTATTTTCAAATAATGGAGAAAAACATCAGAAAAAAAAAGTTGAAATTTTCATAAACTTAACATTTATGGAAAAACTAAATTTACAAAAAAGTAGAATTTTTCAAATAATACGAAGTTTTCAAAAGAAGTCGAAATCTAAGAGGAAATATGAACTTTTGAAGAAAAAGTCCAAATTTTCAAAAGCACAAATATTGAAATCTTCATCAAAAAATCCTCAAAAAGAATCCAGATATAAAGGGGGTCAAAATTTCGAGAAATTTTCATTCAAACTTTTCACAAAAGTTGGGATTTTCAAAAAAGTTTCAGTAATTGAAGTTTCTCAAAAAAAAATCAGATTATAACAAAAGACAAAATTGAAAAAAAATCTGAAAGAGGTACTGGAAGTTAAAATTTTTTAAACAGTCGATTTTTCGAAGTTAAAATTTGAAATAAAATCGCAATAAAAAAATAATTTGGAAAAAAGAGGAAAATTTAGAGAAAAAATCAAAATTTTTTATTAACGACAAAATTTTGAAGAAAGTCGAAATTTTAAATCAGTCGACATTTTGAATCAGTCGACATTTTGAATGAGGCAAAATTTTGAATGAGTCAAAATTTTGAATGGGTCGTAATTTTTAAATTTGTAGTTTTGGAAAAAGTCAGAAATTTTGAAAAGAGCATTTTGAAATAAGCGGAAATTTTAAAATGATGAAACTTGGAAAAGTCGAATTTTTAATTTTTTTTAAACATTCAGTCCAATTCGTTAAAAGAGTTTAATTAAAAAAAATCGTTGGAACAAGTCGAAATATTCAAAATGGGTCGAAATTCTCAAAAAAGTTAACACTGAGAAAAATTTAAAATTTAGAAAAAGCGTCAACATTTTCAAAAAAGTCGCTTTTAAAAAGAAGTCATAAGTTTTCAAAATACCCGAAATTTTAAGATCTAGGGAAAATGTCGAATTTTTCAAAAGAAAAACCAAATTTGCAAAAAAATTTAAATGGTGGAAAAATTTGAAATTTTCAAAAAAAGCAGATTTACAAAGGTTAAAAATTCAAAAAAAAGGTGGAAAT
>CM053330.1:10906872-10942115 GCA_028583605.1 Dastarcus helophoroides | reverse complement strand
AGGGTCGAACATTTTGTTTTGGGGTAATTTATCTGGCGGTAAATAAGCCTTGGATAGCTTCTCTTAGGATAGTGGACACAATATATTTTTGCTCAGAGAGAAGTGTACAGAATAAAGTGTTTAGTGTAAATGTTCCTTAAAAATATTGTAGACTATGTACTATTTAATGATTCTTATTTTTTAAATTCATTAGAACTATTAAATGAGTGCTTTTATGAGATGCATTCATTTTTTTTCATATTTTTTTAACAACAACTATTAACATGGTCCAATCATGACAGAAAACCATGGAAGCTTCCGTTAACCAGTTTTTGTTAGAAATTTACACTTTCGTTAAAATGTATACTTTTTGTTTTTTATGGTTTTAAAACACTAAATTTAGACTTTTTTCTAAAAAAAATCGACAACTTATGAAATTTCAATTTTAATACCTGGTTTTAAAAGTTGATTTATAAAATTGTTTCTGTAAATTTCAACCTTTTTTGCGATTTAAACATAGAATTATTGTTGTTTTCCCAAGATTTCTATTTTAAATTCAAAAGAACGAAACTATTTTATGCACGGCTTCGAACCGCTATGTTTTTCGTTGCGGCAACAAAATTACATCGGTTCAGTTTCGGTTTTCGTTCTGAAAAAATAACGTTTTTTTCCGGTTTTCGGTTCAGTTCCAGGTGACTCATTTTTTGATTTTTAAAAGTCTAAAAATTGATTTTTGGACATAATTTAGAAAACGTGATGTCTTTTTTACTTTAATATTACAACCTTGCATAAAATTGAAGGAAAATATTTTGTTTTTCAAGTTTAAAAAATTCATTGGTGAAACAGTTTTTAGTTCAATGTGAGTTCAAATTTCAAGAAAAACCTAAAGTTTATAAAAAACTAAATCGAAGTTTCGGGCTTAGATATTTCAAATTTAAACTCGGAATTTTCATAAAAATTCTAAATTATATACCCTAGAGTAAATATACAAACCTTGGTGATTAAAATCGAAAATCGAAAATTTGAGAGACCTTTTTCTCTCATATTTTTGGTTCTCTATCGAAGTTTTGACTTTGATTCGCTTTTTCTAATAAAATTGATTTTCACTGTGTTTTCTAGAACTGTCGATTAAAAAGATTAAATTAAAAAAATAAACGAAAATCTCTCTCTATCTCTCTCTCCTCTCTCTCTCTCTCTCTCTCTCTCTCTCTTTTCTCTCTCTCTCTCTCTCTCTCTCTCTCTCTCTCTCTCTCTCTCTCTCTCTCTCTCTCTCTCTCTTCTCTCTCTCTCTCTCTCTCTCTCTCTCTCTCTCTCTTCTCTCTCTCTTCTCTCTCTCTCTCTCTCTCTCTCTCTCTCATATTTTGAAAGTCGTCGTTTTGAAAAAGAAGTCCATATTTTCAAAAAAATTGAAAATTTGAGTCAAAAATTTTAAAACGAATTCGTAATTTTTTAATAAAATCGAGATTCTTTACGAAAGTCTAAACTTTCAAAAAATCAGAATTTCAAGAAAATCACAATTTCGAATACATGGAATTTTCAAAAAAGCTGAAATTTTGAAAGACGTTGAAATTGTCGTAAAAATCGAAATTTTTCAAAAAAGTGCCACATTTTCTAAAAATTTCCAAATTTTGAAAAAGTCGAAGTTTTCAAAAAATTCGAAATTAAGGAAAAGTGGAATTTGAAAATAAATAATTTGAAAAAGGTCGAATTCCTCAACAAAAATCAAAATCTTGAGAAAAGTCAAATTTTTAAAAAAGGGGAAATTTTGAATGAAAGTTGAAATTTTCAAAAGTCGAAAGTTAAAAAACCAAATTTTCACAAAAGTCCAAATTTTTAATTTCTAAAATAGGTTCAGATTTACAAAAAAAAATTAAACATATCAAAAAAAAATCCACATTTAAAAGTCAAAGCTAGACATTTTTAAAGAGATCCGACATTTTTAAAAAGGTTTCAATTTTTAGATTCTAAAAAGGTCCAGAGCCAACATTTCGAAATTTAAAACTTAAACGATTAAAATTGTTAATGAAAGTCGAAATTATGAAAAGGTCGTAATTTTTAGAAAATGGAGAAATTTTGAAAAAATTCGGGGATTTTAAAAAATGTTTAGATTTTCAATAAAGGTCCAAATTCTTATATAAAGAATTTTTTAAAGCTACATTTTCAAAAAACTAAACGTTCAAAAGGTCGAAATATCAAAAAAAGAGTCAAACTTCCAAAAAATATAGAGATTTTCAAATATTCAACATTTCTAAAGTCGCCGTTTTGAAAAAAAAAAATAATATTTTCAAAAAATCGAAATTTTGAAATAAGTCTTAAATTTTCAAAATAAATTCATAATTTTTCAACGAAGTCGAGATTTTTAACGAACGTCGAAATTCTCAAAAAAAAACAAAGCTTCAAGAAAATCGAAATTTTGAATAGATGGAAATTTCAAAATAGCCGAAATTTTGAAGGAAGCTAAAATTGTCATGGAAAACAAAATTTTCAAAAAAATCAGCAATTTTCCAAAAAAGTTAAAATTTTCGAAGAAAAGCTGAATTTTTTAAAATTGGAAGTTTTCAAAAAATTCGAAACTAAGAAAAAGTCGAATTTTGAAACTAGGTAGTTTGAAAGAGTCGAATTCTTCAAAAAAAAAACCAAATCTTTAAAAAAAGCTACAATCTTGAAAAAAGTGGATTTATTTTTCAAAACGACGATTTTCAAAATATGAATAAATATTTGAAAATTTCACTCTTTCTTGATGTTTTAACTTCGTGAACATTTTGTCTTTTCAAAAACTAGTTTTAAAATATTCTTTATTTGAAAATTTGGATCTTTGTTGAAAATCATAATTTTTTTTAAATCTCTTTTTCAAAATTTCTCCACTTTCTAAAAATTAGGACCTTTTGATAATTTCAAAAAAAAAATCGGCTTTTTTTCAAAAATTTTGAATTTTTTGGAAAAATCGTTGAGTTTCTTTTTTAAACTTCATTTCTAGGACAATTTCAGTTTCCTTCAAAATTTGGGCTATTTTGAAAATTCCATCTATTCAAAATTCTGATTTTTTGAAAGCTTCGACTTTCGCTAAAAATCTCGACTTTATTGAAAGTTTATGAATTAATTTTAAAATATTTGACTTCAACCTCGAAGCTTCGATTTTTTAAAAATAAGGAGATTTTTTTAAAAACGGCACCTTTCGAAAAGAAGAATATTTGAAAAATTCTATATATTTTCAAACTTCGACTCTTTATATTTCGATTTTTTTGAAAATTTTGTCTTTGGAAAATATAAGTTTAAAAAATTTTCTATTTGAACATCTAAATCTTTGTTGGACCTTTTTTTAAAATCTCCGAGTTTTTTTTTAAATCTCTTGAAAATTTCGATTTTCATGACAATTTCAACTTCCTTCAAAAGCTGGGCTTTTTTGAGAATCGTTTTCAAATTATCGACCTTCGTTAAAAATATCTATTTTTTAAAATTTTTTGGTGGAACGGACTGGTCCTTGGTTATTTCCAAAAATTGAAATACAAATCTTGTCCGCGAAACCGAGAAAGATTAAAAAACTATTTCAAATTTAAATTTATATTTGTCAATTTCTTATAGTTCAAGTCTCAACTCATAATTTCGAGAAAAATGTCTTTAAATAAAGAATAAAGATCAACGTGTCGGTAAAAAGGGTTAAGAGGTTGCTAGAGAAAGAGAGAGAGAAAGACTAAATTTTGTTTAAAGTCGAAATTTTAGAAAAATAAATAATGAAAGGTACCTACAAGTTTAAATTTAAAACTTCAAAAGAAAAGAGTTAAAATATCGAAAAAAGCTAAATACATTAAAAAAACTTTCGAAAAATTTTACTTTTTCTACAAATTTTAAAGTTTTCAGCAACATTTCCAGGAACCAAATCGAATATTTGGGTTTAAAGTCAAGACTGAATTAGGGTAAAAAAATTGAAAACTTTTTTTTGAAATAAATTTAAGTTTTTTTTTTTAAATTGTGGCTGGTCTTTTTATTTTCGATTATTTTTTTAATTTGACCTTTTTAATCGACAGTTCTAGAAAACACAGTCGAAACAGTGAAAATCAATTTTATTAGAAAAAGCGAATCAAAGTCAAAATTTCAATAGAGAACCAAAATTATGAAAGAAAAAGGTCTCAAATTTTTAATTTTAATCGCCAAAGTTCGTATATTCTAGAAGTTTTCAACTCTAGGGTATATAAATTAGGATTTTTATGAACATTCCGAGTTTAAATTTGAAATATCTAAACCCGAATTCCAATTTAGTTTTTTATAAACTTTAGTTGAAATTTGAATTCAACTTAAACTAAAAACTCAGAGTTTCACCATGAATTTTTTAAATTTGAAAAATATAAAATATTTTCCTTCAATTTTAGGCAAGGTTGTAATTAAAGTAAAAAAGACATCACATTTTCTAAATTATGTCCAAAAATCAATTTTTAAAGACTTTTAAAAATCAAAAAATGAGTCACCTGGAACTGACCCGAAAAGCGGAAAAAACCGTTATTTTTGTCGAAACGAAAATCGAAACTGAACCGATGTAATTTTTTTGCCGGAACGAAAACCGAAAACCGGAACGAAAAACATATAGGTTCGAAGCCCTGCTTTAAAATCTACAGTTAAAAAAGTCGAGATTTTCAAAAAAAGACAACATTTTTAAAAAAGTATGGCATTTTTCATAAAAAGTCGAAATATGCAAAAAGGCAAAATTTTGAGAAGTTTTGAATCTAAATTTTCAAAAATTTGGAAAATTTCAGAAAAGTTTAAGTGGTCAGAATTTTCAAAGAAATCGAAATTTAAAAAAAATGTAAAAATTTCAAAAAACTCAAAATTTTGAAAAAGGTAGACAATTTGAAAAAGCCTAGAGTTTTAAATAAAAAAAAACGATATTTAGAAAAAAGGTCAAATTTGCCACTAAAGTCGAAATATTCAAAATGGTATTTGAAAAAAATGAAGTATTTGAAAAAAATGAAGTAAATCTAGGGATGCATAGTAAAGAAATATAAAAAAATAGAGAAAAGTCTAATTTTAAAAAAGAAATGATCGAAATTTTATGAAAATTCGAAGAAGTTTGCCAATATCAAATTTTTGAGCAAAATCGCGAATTGCTTGAAAAAAAATTAAAACTTCGATATTTCTATATTTTTTTATTGAAAAAGTATAGAGAATATTTAAAATTTCAAGAAAATTTTAAATGTTTGAGTTAAAATTTCAAGAAATTTTAAATATTTAAGTACAAATTTGAGGTAATAGGGTCGAAATTTTAGGAGAAAATCCAACATTTCTATGAGATATCTAGTGACATTGCAAAGGTCTAAATTTAAAAAAAAACTCGAAAGTAATTTTTTGAGAAAACTAGAAATTTTGAAGGAAAAATGTTGAAATTTCTATCTAAAAGAAAAACAAATTTTTAAGCAAAAAAGACGAACCTTCTTAAACATTTTTTTTAAAGTAGATCAAAAATATATTAAAATTTCACGAAAAGTATGGCAATTCCCATAAATGTTGAAAGAAAGGTTACATTTTTTGGGAGAAAAACACATTTCAAAAAGGTCGACATTCTAAGAAATACTCAAAATTTCGAGAAAAAGAACAAAATTTCTATCTATCTATTTTTTTTAATTTGAGAAATGACTGTTTAGAAAAAAGTGAAACTTTAAAGAAAAAGAAAAAACGAAATTTTTAAAACATATGAAACGTCCATACTCCAATTTCTTAAAAAAAAAAAAAATGAGAATAGTCAACATTTCGAGAAATTTTGAGTTTTTACATATAAATTTAAACAAAAATCGAAATATTTAGCAAAATGCGTGAAAAAGAGCTAGTTATAAAGGAACTAGGGAACAAAAAATGCAAGAAAATGCTGTCGAGTCTATGTCAAAATCTATTTAGTTCCGAAGGTCAACAAAAATTACAAAAAATGCAAAATGCATTTTTTACAGCCTTTATTTGGATTGGAATGGTTGGAAATTATTTAACAAAAAGACAAAATTTTAACTAATGTTCAAGTGTGTCATTAACAGAAAACCACTGATTTAAAGCAAAGTTAAGATGATTAATCCTGAGAAGGAAAAATTAGTTTAACAAAATGTTGGAAGAAATGAGACCGATAGCCAATCTAATCTGCTAATCATTCAAAAGATCATAAATAATGAAAATGTTACTCACTTCTCGTCGTCTTCCCTTTGAGAACTATTGCTAGGCGTCGAAATGCCACTGGTGGAGCTAGAGCTGCCCTTATCCAAGTCGATCTTCGTGCCATTATTATTCGTGTTAACCAAAGTTCTATTTTTAGCTAAAGAATGATTTTTAACATTCCCGTTTTTGACCTCGAATCTGAACACGTGCGCATTATTCCCTTGAATCGAAGAGGAACTGGGACACTTCGCCAATTCGCCACCAGTTTCAATTGGCGACGGCTCAGGACTAAGGCAATCCACGTTCGTCGTCATAGAGCACTGTTGCATCAAACGATTTTTTTCTAAAGCGTCCTTCTTCCTCTGCAAGTCTATTATATCGAATTCGTGGAAAAGCTGCCGATACAACAAATTTCTTCTCGTTATGTCATCGTCGGGCGGTAGCTGTTTCCTCACCAAACGAGGGTTCACTTTGTAAACCAAGACGAGTATCCTTTCTGACACTTTTCTGACTGCTTCGGCCGGATGATGAAGACCACTTGAACCGAATTCGGCCAGAGTCCTGCAGGTTAGACCGCTGGAAGAAATACACCAAAAAGAAAAGTTATCAATTACTTCACATCAACATTGCTGAAGATGCTGAATTACACTCAAAATTAATGAAATTTCTGTAGAAGCTTTAACATCGTTTTTTGTTTAATTTGATTTAATAGCGATTAAATTAGGTATTCCACACACTTGGCTTCTTTTGTCGAAAATTTCAAGTTGTAAATTTTGACAGTTCCTGATTCTAATTCCAATTTTTTTACTTGTTGAGAATTTATTGGTTTCTGGGTTGAATCTACTACAAGTTAGACCAGGGGTCGGCAAACTCTTAAGCCAAAAGAGCCATCCGCAATGAAAAAATTGGTTTCGTGAATTTCAAAGAGCCACAAGTTTTTATTTCTGATTTCACATTTTATTTCACAGTTAAATCAGATAAATCAGACAAAATATGGGACAGGGAGAGACCCCTCTGACTCATGTAGTCAAAAGAAAACATAGTCGGCCCAAAAGACCTGTCATTTCTCATAATTTGAAGCTCTATTTCAAAATTTGTCTTTTTCTCGTAAATTTGACTTTTTAACTCTTCTCTGTATTCGTCTTTTTTTAACTATGTATTTAGACTTTTTTCCTAAATCTTCCTCTCTTCTCAAAACTCGACAATCTGTGATAATGTTTACTTTTTTTTTAATTCGACTTACACTGGAAGATTCGACTTATTTCTCAAAAAATCATCTTTTGTCGATTTCGTAATAAAAAAAAGTAAAAATTTGAAATAATAATTTGGAAATGTTAAATAAAATAGTTTTTGAAGATTTCGATCTTTTTCTCAAATTTTCTTTTTTCGAATTTAGATTTATTCTTAAATTTGACTTTTTTCCAAAATTATATTTTTTTAACTTTGTTCTAAATTGCAACTTTTTTCTCGAAATTTCTATTCTTTTTAAATTACGTTCTCTTTTCAAATTTCACCATTTCCCCCAAATATTGATTTTTAATGAATATTTAAACTTTTATTTATTTTCTGGAAATTTCGACCTGTTTCGCAAAATTAGGTGTTTCTCGAAATTCCAACTTTTAACTGAAAATTCGACATTTTATTATGTTTCTGCAAGCTGCGATTTTATCGACGAAATTCACCAATTTTCAGAATGTTTGACTTTATATAAAAATTTGGTTGTGTTCTTAAAATTGACTTTCTCTGGGAAATTTTGACTTTTTTTTAAAAGTTCAACACTTCTCAAAACTGGAAGTTTTACCCACATTCCTTTTTATTTAGAAATTATTTTACCAATTTTCAGAATGTTTGACTTTATCTTAAAATTTAATTTTGTTCTTAAAATTCACTTTCTCTGGGAAATTTTGACTTTTTTTTTAAAGTTCAACACTTTTCTCAAAACTGGAAGTTTTACCCACATTCCTTTTTATTTAGAAATTATTTTACCAATTTTCTCAAAATTCGAATTTTTCTGAAAATTTGAAGTTTTTTTTATTCGTCTTGTTTTTGAAATTTCAAATTTATTCTCAAAATTTAACTTTCTCTGAAAAATTGCAAATTATTTATTTTCTTCTTCTGTGAAAAACTTCGACTTTTTAAAGTTCGACAATTTTTCTAAGATCTGAGTTTTTACAATTTCTCTTTTCGAAATTTTACAATTTTCCACAAAATTCAAATTTGTCTAAAAATTTTAAGTTTTTAAATTTGTTCCGGGATTCAATCTAATATCAAAATTCGACGTTTTTTTTTTCTAAAATTTTGCTTTTTTGAGACTTTTTGACAAATTCATATTTTTCGAAATCTTTTTTTTTCAAAATTTAAATTTTTCCGGAAATATCAACTTTTATTTCGAACGAAATTCATCTATTTTCAAATCTCAAAATTTGATTTTTTTTCTTAAAATTTGACTTTCTCTGGGAAATTTTGCCGCTTTTTTAAAGTTTAACACTTCTCGAAATTGAAAGTTTTATCAACATTCCCTTTCCTTTCGAAATTACTTTACCATTTTTCTCAAAATTCAATTTATCTGAAAATTTGGTGTTTTTTAAATTCGTTTTGTTTTCGAAATTTCAAATTTATTCTCAAAATTTAATTTTCTCTGGAAAATTGCAAATTTTTATTGAAATTTGGAACTTTTCTTAAAATGTTGACTTTTTCCTTGAAATTTTTCCTAAAATTTGACTTTTTTCTACTTCTCTGAAAAACTTCGACTTTTTTAAAGTCCGACACTTTTTTAAACTTCCAGTTTATTTTACAATTTCTCTAAAAATGTCAAGTTTTTTAAATTTGCTTTGGGTTCCAATCTATTGCGGAAATTAGACGTGTTTTTTTTTCTGAAGTTTTGCCCTTATTTGAGAACTTTGGACCAATTCATTTTTTTTAAATCACTTTTTCCAATTTTTTTTAATCTCTTCCTTTTTCTTAAAATTCGACTTTTCTGGGAATTTCTAACGTTTTTTTAATGTTAAAAACTTTTTTCGAAATTTTCCTCAAATTTTCTTTTAAAATTATTTTACAAATGTTCTCAAAATTCGAATTGATCTGAAAATTTGGATTTTTTTAAAATCGCGTTGATCTCCAAATTTCAGATTTATTCTCAAAATTTAGCTTTCCCTGAAAAATTGTAAATATTTTGTCGAAATTTCGAGCTTCTATTAAAATTTTGACTTTTTCCTTGAAATTTTTCCTAAAATTCGACTTTTTTCTTCTTCTCTGAAAAACTTTAACTTTTTTAAATTTCAACAATTTTTTTTAAGCTTTCAGCTTATTCTTACAATTTCTCTTTTCGAAATCCTGCAATTTTTCAAAAAATTGTAAATTGTCTAAAAATTTCAGGTTTTTAGGTTTGTTTTGAGTTTCAATCTAATGTCGAAATTCGACATTTTTTTCTTAAAGTTTGCATTTTTTGAGAACTTTCGATAAATACATTTTTTTCGAAATTTCTCCCTTTTTTCGAATTGGGTATATTCATTTTTTTAAATATCTTCATTTTTCCCCGTTTTTTTCGAGATCTCTTCCTTTTTCTCAAATTTTGGCTTTTTCTGGGAAATGTTGACCTTTTTTTAAAGTTCAACTCTTCTCGAAATTTTTTCTCCAAATATAGACTTTCGTTGCAGTTGCGTATTTTTCATAGAAATGTTCCAGAAGATTTCTACTTTTTCTCCAAGTTTAGAAATTGCAACTTTCTCCAAGATCGAGATTTTCAGTTTTTTCGCCAAAAAAACCAACCATTTGACAAATTTCGATTTTACTCGGACTCGACATCTTCAAATATTGACTTTTTCTTCGAAGTTTCGTGCTTTTCACGGAAATATTCCAGTTTTTTCTGTCAGAATTTTACTTTTTCTTCTAAATTTAGAATTGCAACTTTTCCCAAAATCGAAATTTTAAATTTATTCGTGGAATTTTCCCAAAGAAACTGCCAAATTTTGACCCTTGGCGAAATCTCCATTTTTCTCTATCGCCTTTTGGGGCATGAATCTTCTCACATAATCTATTTTCTTTTTAAAAATTCCCCTTTCTTAAAATTTCGATCTCGTTCCTGAAATTTCGATTTTCTCAATTTTTCAAAAATCAGTTTTTTTGGATAAAATTTCGCCAAAAAAACTCCACCATTCGCTACATTTGTGTTTCCGATTTTTCTATGCAGACATAAATGAAGATTCATTTTTCCCAGTTTTTTTCGAAATCTCCTCCTTTTTCTCAAAATTTGGCTTTTTTTGGAAAATGTTGACCTTTTTTTAAAGTTCAACTCTTCTCGAAATTTTCTTGGAATTTTCTTTCGAAATTATTTTACAGATCTTCTCAAAATTCGAATTTATCTGGAGTTTTTTTTAATTCGTCCTGTTCTTGAAATTGCAAATTTATTTTCAAAATTTAGCTTTACAATTTGTTATCGAAATTTTGAGTTGTTCTCAACTTTTTCCACGAAATTCTTCCTAAAATTAAAGTATTTTCTTCTTCACTGAAAAACTTTAACTTTTTTAGAGATTGACAATTTTTTCTAAGCTTTCAGTTAATTTTTAAAATTTCTCTTTTTGAAATTTTACTATATTTCAAAAATTCAAAATTGTCTAAAAATTTCATGTTTTTAATTTGTCGTGGGTTTCTATCTATTGTCGAAATTCTTCGTTTTTTTTCCCTAAAATTTTACCTTTTATTGAGAACTTTTGATAAATTCTCAATTTTTTCGAAATCTGTTCCTTTTTCTCAATTTTTTCGCAGTCTCTTTTATGTCTCAATATTTTCGAAATCTCTTTTTCTCAAAATTCGGTTTTTTCTGGTAATTTCAGCTTTTATTTCAAACTTTGATGTTTACCGTTTCTGAAAATTTAGATTTTTTTTCACACAAAAAGTAGTTCACCTTTTTTTCACGAAATCCCAAGGTTTTAGAAAATTTACAAATAAAAAAGTAAAAATCATGAGAAAAATATTTTTTAGAAATTTCAACTCCCCAAGCTGGTCTTTTTTTTAGAAATTTCATATTTCATGTGTTTTTTTCAAAATGTTAATACAAATCAATCTAATATTTCGGAAAATTACTTCTTGAAATCATTTTGTCAAAATTTTAGTAAAACGTAAAAATTCCTAGAAAAGTGTTTTTGGAAATTTCGACTTCTGTAGGTCACTTGTTTAATGAGTGTCTGAGTGTCTGTCCGCTCTAGCTTTTATCTATTTATTTTATTAAGAGAATATAAAGAGCCGCACTTTTCTTTTAAAAGAGACGCATGCGGCTCGCGAGCCGCGGTTTACTGACCCCTGGGTTAGGCTAATTTTCTGACGTTTCGCCTTTTGGATATCTTCTTGGCTTACAATGAGCTGTTCAGTGCCAAACCTGACAATGGCTTCAGCATTGAGCCAAACTTGACGCTGACTCAACGCAGAAATCAAGGAAATTCAACAATCTCAATTCTCAATTCAACTGTTATTTAATTACTGTACGGTATAAACAGTAGCCGTCAAATTCTGACCATTTGCGAAATTTCGATTTTTGTCTATTTGTAGAGTGTGTCAGTGGTTTTTTTGTAAACATTTCAGCTTTCGACATTTCAACTTCGTTCGAGAAATTTCGATTTTTCTCAGACTCGAAATTTTTTCTCCAAATACAGACCTTCTTTGCGGTTTTTTCTTTTTCATAAAAATGTTCCAGAAGATTTCTACTTTTTCTCCAAGTTTAGAAATTGTAACTTTCCCTCGAGATTTTCAGTTTTTTCGTGAAATTTCGCCAAAAAAACTCGAAAATTTCAACCATTTGACAAATTTCGATTTTACTCGGACTCGACATTTTCAAATATTGACCTTTTTTCGAAGTTTCGTGCTTTTCATGGAAATATTCCAGTTTTTTTTGTCAGAATTTCTACTTTCTCTTCTGAATTTAGAAATTGCAACTTTTCCCAAAATCGAAATTTTAAATTTATTCGTGGAATTTCCCCAATAAAAACTCCCAAATTTTGACCCTTGGCGAAATTTCCATTTATCTCTATTGCCTTTTAGGGGATGAATCTTCTCAAATAGTCTATTTTCTTTCTAAAAATTCCCCTTTCTTGAAATTTTGATCTCGTTCGTGAAATTTCGATTTTCTCAATTTTTTAAAAATCGAGTTTTTTTGGATGAAACGCCAAAAAACTCCACCATTCACTACATTTGTGTTTCCGGTTTTTTTATGCAGACGTGAATAGTTGAAATTTGTGAACTTCGCAATCACGAGTTATCATGAGGTAATACTTGTGCCTTTGACGACTCTAGTGAATAAATCTTACCTTTGTTTTTCCGTTGAAATTCCATGGTTAATTATGAGTTGCTCAACCATCTCCGCCCTGCTTAGAGCCAGTCTGGGGTGCGTGCTGCTACTGATAGGTCTCGTAAGATGCACTGGAATAATATGCAGATCTCTACAAGGTAAATATAAGTGTCATCTTTCATATCACCAATGAGTAAATACCTGACGCTTTTACAGTCAGCCATGGTGAGTATCGTATGGACAGCCATATGGTGAATCCTTGCGCTTGTGTCGCCTGATTTCGTTAATAATTCCGGTAAAAGCTTATCGATACTTCTGGACACTTCTGCGGGAGAAACCCTGCACAAAATATTATTATACCATGAGTTGTCCCCCAGTGATTGCCACCTTACCTTCCGGGCACAAACTGAACGAAAAACAATCGTATCACTTCGTTTGCTAGATTATAAACTGAAAAAACTTTATCACGTAGAGCTCTGTGTAGTAGAAACACGGCAGCTCTTGCAGTCTTATTAGCAGTATGTACCCTGGAATTGTCGTAGTCCAGCAGTTCTTCTTTCAGCTTATTCAGACCTTCCTCCTTGTCGCAGTAGTGCTTGGAGTAGATTTTTTCGACTAAATCCATACCGAAGACTAGGATCGGCAAGGCGGCTTGCTTCTTCTCCCTTTCGGATAACTTGGACGTAATTTTGTAGTCTGAATCCACTTGACATTCTCTAAGGAACTCATTCGTTTGTGAACTGAGGAAATACTTCAATTTACTCTACCGCAGACTGAATCATAGCTCAACTGTTTTAAGGTTTTTGGACATTAGTTTCCACGCTGTCCCATAATTTTTAAATTAATTACAAAAGTTTAACTTCAAAATTTCAACCACAAGCGACACAAAGTTCATATGAAATAAAAACCAGTGTCAAGTTAAAAGTTTAATTTTTTTAGCATTAAAATCATTAAGCGAGATTGACATTGAAACAAAAATTTTGTAATTTTCGTTCTAAGCCAAAATTTTCAGAAAGAAAAAGTAATAGAGAGGTAAAAGTAAAAAATTTAATTGTTGAAAAAAGAAACCAAGAATTTACTTTTAACTTCAAAATTTCGAGCAAAATATTTCTTTGAAAATGTCAAAGTATTTTCATGGTTTTGTAGTAAAGATCAAACTTAAATTTCAACTTGCTGCGTTAAATTTAAAATCGAGAATTCAATATAAAAAATTGTTTATACTGGGTGTTACAAAAGTCCGGGCCGCTACTTCAGGAGCATATTCTACACATTAAAATATGAAAAATGTTGAAATACATTTTTTTCTTTAAATTGCCTCCTAACGGAGATATGACCATTTAAAGATGGCGCCCCTAAAGTGGTTTTTTTACTACAAAAAGTTAACGGTTAGTAGCAAAGTCATGAAATTGGGCAAGCAGTTAAAGAATTGGATTAGGCCTATTCTCATGTAACATATTTTTTAAATAAGCAGTAGCGTGGTGTGTAGGGGGTTGCCCGCGATTATTTTTTGCCGTAACTTTTTTGTATTGCAATATTTCGACACAAAAGTGCCATAATCGTAAAAAGCAACATTTTTTATACAAAAAAGGTACTCTTTCTCAAAGTCGCTAAAAGTAACCGTTTCCGAGAAAAAAGCGTTTAAATAATCCTATCCCGTCTTCGAAATTCTAACTAATTTGTATAAGAAAAAATAAGTTGGTCATGCAAACTGATCGTAAAGAAAACAATTGTACTTGACAATATCTGCCAGAGATTGACGTTGTGTCACTGATAAAATTTGGTCGTAAGCTGTAAACTTTAGCAGTTTTTGTTGTCAATAGTAAGTGTAGTAGTTTTTTAACTTTTCATTATTTTGATAAAATGGACTATTCAAATCAAGAAATGGCCGATATGCATTTAATGTACGGGCTTGCAAATTGTAATCGTGCTGAAGCAAGACGGCTTTATGCTGAACGTTTTTCCTAATAGACACCTACCAGGAGAAAAATTGTTCCAGAAAATTCATGCTCGTTTATGTGAAACAGGAAATTTTGTTTTCAAAGGCGAACGTGTTGGAAGGCCAAACGAAGAAGTTGCTAATTTAGAGGAGCGTGTGCTTCAGCGAGTTAAAGAAGATCCATGTGTCAGCACTAGACAACTTGCTTTAGCCGAAGGAGTAAATCACGTAACTATCTGGCGAATTTTGAAATTTTACCAATTTTACCCCTATCATTTTCAAAGAGTGCAAGGGTTACTTGCTGCTGATTATCCTCCAAGAATAGAATTTTGCAACTGGCTATTGCATAAGATCGCTGAAAATGAGAACTTTCCATCGCTCATATTATTTACGGACGAAGCGGGTTTTACCAGAAACGGGATACTTAACTTTCACAACATGCATCAGTGGCAAGTTGAAAATCCCAATGCAGTTATTCAGTCGAGACATCAGCAACATTTTTCACTTAACATTTGGGGAGGAATTATAGGGGACTCTATAATTGGACCGTTTTTTTTACCTCATAGGTTAACAGGAGCATCATATAGACATTTTTTGCAAACAGAGTTACCCGTGTTACTTGAAAATGTTCCACTCATAACAAGACAGCGAATGTGGATAATGCGACACGATGGGGCACCTGCCCATTTTAGTGCAGTTGCTAGGGAATTTTTGAATAACAACTATCATCAACGATGGATAGGTCGAGGAGGTCCGATACCATGGCCAGCTAGGTCTCCTGACCTCAACCCACTCGATTTCTACTTATGGGGACATCTAAAGCAGATCGTCTACTCCACACCAGTTGACAATATCAATGATCTTCGTGAACGAATTGAAAATGGGTTCAACCAGATTCACAATACACCAGGCATTTGCGAAAGAGTAAGAAGTTCCCTTAGAAGACGAGCCGAGCAATGTATTGCTGCAGGGGGCAGTAATTTCGAACACTTGCTTTGATTTTTTTTTTCTTAATTTTGTACTATTTTTATATCAATGCAGTTAGTAGTGGATAAATTAGAAATTTGCAAAACGAATTCTAATAAATGCAACAATTTTGTTTAAACACTTTTTTCTCGGAAACGGTTACTTTTAGCGACTTTGAGAAAGAGTACCTTTTTTGTATAAAAAAATGTTGCTTTTTACGATTATGGCACTTTTGTGTCGAAATATTGCAATACAAAAAAGTTACGGCAAAAAATAATCGCGGGCAACCCCCTACACACCACGCTACTGCTTATTTAAAAAATATGTTACATGAGAATATGCCTAATCCAATTCTTTAACTGCTTGCCCAATTTCATGACTTTGCTACTAACCTTTTTGTAGTAAAAAAACCACTTTAGGGGCGCCATCTTTAAAGGGTCATATCTCCGTTAGGAGGCAATTTAAAGAAAAAAATGTATTTCAACATTTTTCATATTTTAATGTGTAGAATATGCTCCTGAAGTAGCGGCCCGGACTTTTGTAACACCCTGTATATCTCAGTTTTTACCAGGGCATCGAACCACTATTTTTTTCGTTCCGGTTTTCGGTTTTCGTTCCGGAAAAAAAATCATATCGGTTCCGTTCCGGTTTTCGTTCCGACAAAAATAGCGGTTTTTTCCGGTTTTCGGTTCAGTTCCGGGTGACTCATTTTTTAAATTTTTTAAAAGTTTTTATTTGAATTGATTTGCTAACATAATTCAGGAAATTGTCCCTCTCTTTTTTTAAATATTACAGCATATAACTACTCTGGTAATGCTTAAAATTTGAAGAAAATATTTCCCCATTTTTCGAGTTTAAAAATTTCACGCTGAAACTCTGGATTTTGGGTTCATTTTGAGTTTAAACTTTAAAAAAACCTCGAATTTTATTTAAAAAATTAGCTGATATCCGCGCTTTCGCCTAGGTGAAAAAGGAGAAAGGATCCTTTGGTTATATACTTTTTGAAAGTTTCGACTTTTCTGAAGAATTCAACTTTTATTGAAAATTTTGACTTATTTCGAAAATTTCGACAATAAAAACCCACTTTTTCACAAAATCGATCTTTTCTCGTTTGACTTCCAAATTTTCGAAATTTTAACTTGATTTTGAAAATTTCGACTTTTTTCAAAATTTTGATTTTTTGAATATTCCAAATTCCTCAAAATTCTGTCTTATTTGGTTGGTTTTGATTTTTTTGAATATTTTACTTTTATAACTGTTGTTCTTGTTAAAGATTTTATTTTTTGAATTTTTTTTTTGAATATTTGGAATTGATCGCGAAGTTTGAATGTTTGACCTTATTTTTGTAAATATCAGAAACTACAGACTCGAAATTTCATCTTTTTTTTTCAAATTTAATTAATTTCAAATTCGATTTTTTTAAAACATTTTAATTTTTTAAAAATTTGAATTTTTTCAAAGTTTTAACTTTTTGCAAATATCGACTCTCTCGAGTGTTTGTTTTTTTTATTCAACTTTTTTTCAATTTTTACTTTTTTGCAAAATTCTGACTTTCTAAAATTGATTACTTTTTGAAAAGTTTGCCTTCGATTTTTATTAAAAATTCTTAAACATTTTTCGCTTTCTTTAAAGCATTTCGTCTTTATATTTTAAAAACTTTGAAATTCAAATTTTCTTTTTTTAGCTTCTACTTTTTTTAAATGCATATTTATTTTATTAATGGCAAGACTTTTTCAGTTTGACCTTTCTTAAGGATTTTAATTTATTTTCCAAATGCTGGATTTTTTGAAAATCTTTACCCATAATTTCGACCTTTTCTCCAAATTATTATATTGTTTTCAAGATTTTGATTTTTTCTGTAAATTTAATGATGTTGGAAAACTGACCCTTAAAAACTTCTATACTGTTTTTTTTAAATTTTCACATTGGTCGAACTTATGACAATTTCTCAAAGTTTTGATTTTTTTTGAAAACTGACACTTTTTTTTAAATTTCGACTTTTATGTAGTAAACTGAACTTTTAATTGAAAAATTAGATTTTCCTTTAATTTTTGTTTTTTTCAAAATTTAGACATTTTTAATATTTTCGAACCCTTTTCAGAACTTAGACTTTTTTTGAAAATTTCGACCTTTTATCATCAAAATTTCGACTTTTTCATGAAGCTATAACTTTTTCAGAACTTGTTTCATTTAAAAAAATTTCCTCTTTTTTCAAAATTTTGACTTTTTGTAAAAAAATTGACAACACAAAGCTTTTTTTTTCTCAAAATTTCAATTTTTTTTTTAATTTTGGATTTTTTATAATATGATTATGTTGAAACATTTTTTTTTAATCTTTACCTTTTTTTGAAAATTTCCACTTTAGCTCAAACTTTTTACTATTTCTCGAAGTTTTAACTTGTTTTTTTGATAATTTCGACTTTTTCCCAAAAATTTTCAATTTTTTCAAAATTGTTACTGTGGTGAGTCGAGTTCTACTAAACTGTTCTATTTCCTCGTTTGTTTTATTTAATTGAATTTTATTCAATATTTTCTTGGAAATATTAAATCTACAAATATTGTATAAAAAAAATTCTTTGTAACATAACATTTTGCGTGAGAAACAGATTTCTTAGCGTTCACAAATTAGATAAGGGTTATTTGTTAGGCCTGGTTTGTTTCAAGTTTAATTACCTAAACTGAGTAAAATAACATGTTAGTTTTGAAGGACCGCTGAAAAGTAGAGTAATAAATAAGGGTAACATGCCAATAACGGAGACCGTAGCAAATATCTCGGCAAGACCATGTGGTGGTAGACTGGAGGAATTTGACGTTCGAAAAAGGCCCTTATAAACACGTACAATTGTAAGTTATTTAAATTTCAATTATCGAAGTAAAACTTGCAAGATAAAGGGACGACATCATTCAAAATGGGTTTGCAGTTTGGTTTTCACTTTAAGAATCCTTTTCAAAATTTATTTAAGGGCTAATTTAGATTAGAAATATTTAAATTAGTAGAAATTCTGCATTCTCATGCCCTCTAGCGAGATGCAGAGGATATCTTTCGGTCCCCAGAAGTTAAGGGTAGGGGAAGAAAAACTTAAAGCACCGTAAAGAAGTTAAAAGTAGTCAAGAACTAAACTTCGATGAAATTAGTTTAAAAAATCATGGTCAACTTCCGAACTTATAAAAACGAGTACGAAATACGGGAGTTTAAAAAAAAACTGCTTCTGTTTGTGCTAATTAACGTGAATGAACACAAAAAAAAACAACTTCTATTTCTGTTCAACGTGAAGCTCTTGTGCCATTTGTGTGAGGTTTGCTACGGGATAAATAGGCAAGTAAATTTTAAATTGTCCGATGATTTTATTTGATGGTTTTTCGCTCATATATGATTTAATTAACTTTTCCTAAAATTTGAGAGATACTTGTTCCTAATTTTGATCAATATGGGGTTGGGGGGCGTACACAAAAAAAAGAGAAAGTAATGTAAAACTTCCACAACAAACCGAATGAATGAGAAAGTCGTTGTTAGAAAATTATTATTGGGCCAAGAACCCTACCGCTGACTGCTGCAACTACCAGTCTTAGTTTCAAAAAAAAAAGAGAAAAAAAAACAAAAACAAAGAGAGTAGAAAGAAAAAAAGATGAAAACCAATAAAGCAAATTTGCTTCGAAAACCTTCTATTTTCTTAAGGTCGTTTTTCGATGTTCTGCTGTTGGAAGCTGAGTTTCCGGGGGTTCAAAAAATCGATAACACCCATCACCGCAGGCTCGGTAACTGACAGCAGACATCTATATTAGAATTTGCTGATGATGTACTGTACGTTCTCGAAACGGAAAAAAAAGGAAAACCGGAACCGGTGTTGTAAGAAGGTTGTCTGAAGAACTTTCCAGACACAGGCAAACCCCAAACGCAGGTGAGCTCCTGGCTGCGTCCCCTCGGGATCATACGCCTGAACACACTGGGGGCATAAGTAACCTCTCCTGGCCTCTGTTTTGGCGTATTTGCCCGGCCTGCCTTATCCGTAGATCCCCTCATCGGTTACACAGTCCGAAAAAAAGGACTCTTCTATATAGACGACGGAGAATTACAACACCGCGCGTCGCGATCGGGAAGCTTTTTGCAAAATTACTAATTTATAGTCGCATGCCTAGATTTACTGTCAACATAAATTTACTAACGTAGGTGAACGAGCAGTATCAGCATCAGCTCTCGTTAGGGAAATATCTTGATGAAAGAAATGAGAACTTCTTGCCAGTTTCTAACTTTAATTTCAATGTTTTGTGCTAAGTCAAGCTTAGCCACTTTCTAAGCCAGAAACGCCCCTTTTATTAGACTAGTAGCTGTAGAAGTAGATGTAGTGGTTAGAAGGGAAAATTCTGCTCAGAAAGTTTCTACGAAATCTAAACAATATTTCTAGTCTATTTTATGACACTGGTTTAAGTTCGAGTGATTGAGTTTGGTATGAGAAAAACAGAAAAAAAAAGAAAAAAAAACAAACAAAGGAACAAGTTAACAAAGGAAAGAAAGAAAGAGTGAGAGAACGAGATCTGTAAGATTGAATCAACATTTATAAATTTGATTTATTTCGATAAATCACAACTTCATTTCCAAGCTTGAGCTCCATTTTCTCGTAGCATTATCCTTTGGATATTGTTAGCTCAAAGCTTCGACAAAAAAAAACTGTATGCTATGTGAAGTATGCTTGAATTAAGAAGCAACCAAAAACACAAAGAATTGGGGAATAAAACAGACACCTGAAAATAGTTTGAGAACCTCTGTGTACAAACTAACCAGCGAACGCCCACCAATAATCAGGTACAAAGTTAGCTGCATTTGGTTTGAAAACCTTCGAGTACAAACTAAATGGCCCAGCTGGGGAAAGCATTGCGATTATTAGGGTTAAAATAAACTTTGGGAAATTAATAACCGACGCACCATATACGAGCGAAAGAGTTAGACAAAGAATGTCAGATTACTTGTGCTTAATGAATTCTCTTCATTTTCTAAAGAAATATTTCTCTCAGATCTGTGTCCAGCAAATTTAAACAAGTTGAAACAAACAGGTTCACTTTTATTTTGTTGTATTATGTTTAAGAACATTTGAAAATCACAAACTTGAAATTTTGTTGATTTATTTTTTGACCAATTGTAATAAAACGTTGAGGTCAATTGTTGTTTGAATTTGATAACACTTCCCTGTCGACTCTACGAGCTGGGGTTACAATTTATTGAAATAAAATAATTTTAAACACAACGTAGACAAATTGGGTCCGAAAATCGAAAGTAAATTATTCTTCGAAAATTTTTAAAGATGAGCAAAATTCTACAATTTTGAAAAACTATATACAATCACTGGTTATGGTCACAACCGGCTGCTCATCACATTACTTTTTGAAATATTTAAATTTTTCAGGATTTTAATCTTTTTTTGAAAATGTTTACCTTTTATCATCAAAATTGGGACTTTTTTCGAAGTTAAATATAGCTTTATTTAAAATTTGAAGTTTTTTCGAAATTTCCATTTTTTTTTAAAGTTCAAGTTTCTGTGATAACTTCGACATTTTTTTAAAATTCGCCCGTTCCAGATTTTTTTTAATTTTGTCGAAGAATCTAATTTTTCAAATTACCAATTTTTAAATCTTACACGAATGCTACAAAACGAATTTAAGACTTAACTAAATTTCGATTTTAAAGCTGTCTAAATTCAAAGCAATCTGAAAAAAAATTGCAGCTTCGAGGCTAAAGTCGAAATTTTAAGAAAAAAGTCAAATGTAGCGTGAACAAAATCAGATAAAAATTGAAAGCTTAAATTAGACATTTTCTAACATGTCATCGTTTCAAGTTTACCCTCAAAATTTCGACTTTAAGATCAAGATCCCGGCTTTAAATTGGAATATAAATGTTGTATTTTTCTCCTAAAATTTTCACTGAAATTCCCAATTTCTAGGAAAAATTAGAAATAGCGAGATTTTATCGCAAATTTTAAGAAAAAAAGCCAAATCCGGGAATTTTGGGAAGTTCAATGAAGTCGGCATCGTAAAGAAATCATGAGAATTAGAAATTTCAAGAAAAAAAATTGTCATATTTAAATTAAAGCGAAATTTGAAGGAAAAAATTCAAGAAAACTCAAAATTTGTATTAATCACTTCAAAAATTAGAGATATCAGATTATAAAAGGGAAAATCCAAGTTTGAGAAAAAAAACAAATTTTGAGCGTTTGTCTTGAAAAAAATTCACAGATTTCGCAATTCTTGCAACCAACGGAGACATTGGAAATGATAACACCAAATAGAAACATAATTAACACTTTATTTAACATACAAGGTTATACAGGGTATTTACAAATTTCAAAGACAACGTTGGCAGTTGATTCGGAATGATAAATAAATACGAATTACGAAAAAAAATTAATAAAAAATGTTTACTTTTCGAATTGCAGACTTTCAAAGTTGTTATAAAAATAATTTAATTAATCATTTCATAACCTCTTTACCGATCGTGTTGAAATATGAAACCTTTATTTATTTAGATTATTAAGGCTAGAATCTTAGTGACGAAGACCCTTGTTTTATCCGACATCCCTTGTAATTCACCACGACAATTATCTATGTATCTTCGAAGTAGTAATTAATAATAATTATATAAAATATGTTTTGATTTACAACAATACGTATTATGTTAATTCTGTAATAAACCTTGTGTTATTTATTGTTATTATTTTGTTGTTGCTTAATTCGTGAAGTTTAATATTGTATAATCTTAAGTATAGATTTTATCTGATCATTTTTATATGTAATTATTCAGATTACAAGATGCTCTTTTTCAAAAAGTTTCGGACTATAAAGGAGAAGTACTCTATAGTTCGCCAAAATTGATTTTCCGATACCACCTTCCAAACATTTTTAGACGGGTCTACTGCATTCCGAATATTGGGCTAGAAATCTGAACTGCCGATGCCGATCACTATTCGGGTATTTAAATTGATTGTTGTTAAATATTCGAAGGACCAGTACACTATGAGGCGCCGTTCACAACATAATTATTTTTCATGAATATTTAATAAATCAAACAATATATGTAAAATTTTAAATTAAATTATATATTGTTTCGTTCTTGAAATATACTTCATTTCTGTAAAAATGAATATTTATATTCTCCTGATAGAAATTTTACATAAATCTATTTAAATATTTTATATCAATAAAATCCTAATAATATGATAAATAGCAAACCAATTGCAAGAAATGATCAAAATTACAGATATAAAGCTTAAATTTATAAAACAGTCTAGAGCAGTAACACTTTCCATTCTACATCCAAAAAATGAGAATTTTCCATCAGAAGGTTTGTTATGATAGCAATTCAAATGTATTAAAACCTTGCAGTTGTCAATCACTGATAATTTCTTTGGGATTTACGTTCCTAAAAAATTTTCATTGTCAACTTATTGACTTTTTCATTTGAACGAAACTCAAAATGTCGAAAATTTGTCAAAAATAGATTTGGAGTACTCTCTCCAAATTTTTACTCTTCTTTACAAAATTATGCGTTTATGCTTTCAAAATAATTATAAACACAAATTTTGGACTTTTCCGAAATTTAATACATTTTTTCCACAATTTCGACTTTTTTAAATTTTTACATCAAACTTGCAATTTTTGTGTTTTTTCTTAAAACTTCGGATTTCAAACGGATTCAAAATTTGAACATCAGTCTTGCGAGTCTAACCCAAGTTGTTGCATTAAAAAAATAAATATAGCGTATTTTCTTGAAATTATGACTTTTTCACAAAATTCCTCAACCTTTCAAAATGTCATTTATTTTAATTGAACTGTCAATAAATATTTATGTTTTGTTTAAAATTTTTATGTTTAATAATAAATTCTAAGTATTTCCAAAGATTTTGACTTATTTTCGAAATTTTGACCTCAGCCTAAAAAATTCTTTAAATTCCAAATATATAAAATCGAAAACTCAAGATTTTTTATCGAAATTTTGAAACGTCAACTTTTTTTTCGAAATTTAAGAACCCATTTTTTATTAAATCATGGGTGATGAGTTTCTTCAAATTTTCAAATCCCAAAATTTTTTCTACTCTTATTTCCAACACCAATAAAGGTTTCAACCAGTTTTAAAGCTTTGGTTTTTTATTTTTAAGGTTTTAAATTTAATCTAAACTCTTTTCTTAAGAACACAAGCCATTTATTTAAAATCTTGACTTTAAATGAAATATTTTAATTTTTTTCCAATAATTTTGATTTAGTTGCAAAATTTTATCTTCAACCTCAAAATGTTGACATATGTTTTGAAATTTTAGAACATTATTAATTTTTTGAAATCCTGGAATATTTTCTTAAAATTATCTGTTTTTCCCGAAACTTTTCTGAACTCAAAATGTTGGCCTTATTTAGCTATTTTTTTTTATTTTCGACCTTAATATCGAAGTATTCGACTTGAGATTTCGAGTGAAAACTTGAATATTCAAATATTTTTCTTTCGACTTTTTTCTATTTTTAAGGTTATTTCTGCAATGTTTATCTTTTCTAAATATACAGTTTCCGTTAGCCAAGTTTCTTCTGAAAGATTATTTTTTAAATTGAAATATACTCGTATAACCAAATAGACTACGAAATAATTTAAATCAAAATAATATTAAGGCATCTATGCTCATGGCTCTTGAAAGAAATATTTTAATACAAAGCGAAAACAATGAAATATTAAAATATATTTAATCTACAAGCAAAAATTTGTCAACTTTATTGTAAAAGTAATTTACATTTATTTGAGCCCTAAAAATTATAAGTGCAGATATTTTACCACATTCGTTTACTGAGTACTTCAAGGTTTTCAAGACAGTACGGGAATTGGATTAAGAGTAAGAGTTTACAGCATAATAATGGAATTATAACCCCTCACTTAAGGGCCGCTGACTTGGGTAACCCGTGTAAACTTCAGAACCTTTAAGTTTGCGCATCTTTACATGCTCACAATACCGCCTACTGTGTTCAGTTTTTGTTAGTGGTGTTTTCGTACTTAACTCACTAGATTTTCTATTTTCAATCTCTCGTAAACGTTTTTTACGCTCTCAATATGTCTTACACTTTTCGCTATTTTTCATACTCTTAATATCCATAGCTGATAGCCTTATCCAATGAAACGTCACTGGATTAAACGAATATGGTGCACTGCGGTGAACTCTCTCATAGTTTTTATGCCGGCCTCTCGACGCCGAGAGCGCTCGACTGGCGATCCGAGTATGTCCGACCGACCGACACCTTGTTCTTCAAGCTTGAACGAAAACCCGAAACTTCACCCCATATCTCAACATAAACATTTCCAATGTTAAAAGTGGATTTTACAGAAAAATTCGAATTTTCAAATAAAATTGCTAGGAAACTGGGCTTCAATGAAAAAGACTCCACTGCTTGAGTCCATATTTACAATAGCACATAAAATTTTTATTTTAAACTCGAAATTTTAGGAAAAGAGTCGAAAGTTTTGAAAAAGCACTATTCAAGTTATACAACTTAAAATTCAATTTGGCTCGATATTTTAAGAATAAAATCAACATTTTCTTAGAAAGAGTGGAAATTGTAAGTTTCTAACTTTTAAAAAAATGTTCTTTAAAGTAAACTCGTAATTTTGAGTTGAAAGTTGCATGGATTTGTGTAAAGTTTTGAAAAGGAAATTTCTAAAAGAATCCCAAACTTTAGGGTAAAGTAAAAATTATTTTAAGTACATACAAATTCAACGAACCGAAATAAACCGTTATTTTTTTCCGGTTCTGTTCCGGTTTTCGTTCCTACAAAAATGACGGTCTTTTTCTATTTCCGGTTTTCGGTTCAGTTCCAGTTCGAAGCCATGGTTTTTACCACAAAATTTTAGCTTCAAAATTTCAACTACTTTCGCAAAATTTTAATGTTTAAGACTCCAGTTGAAATTTTTACTTTAAATTCAAAATTGAGAAAATTGAATTGATTGAAAAACTGTCAACTGGTTTTGCTTAAATTGAAATTGTCGAAGATTTTTCACTAAACTTCAACTGTAATTTCGACAATTCTACTTTAAACAAAAAATTTGGACTATACTAAGCTTGTTTTGAAAGATTTAAGATTTTTTTCAACATTTTGACTTTACTATCGAAAAAATTTCAACTTGAATTTCAAATCTTCATCTTTGAAATCAAAATTTTTAATTCTCAAATTCTTTGAAGCGCAGTGCGGTCTTTAACCCCGAAATTTCGAAAAATTCTTGATGGCGTTGGTTGTGAATGTGGAAAAAATTTAGTATTTTTAGATTAAAAAACATAATATGAACTCACTGTCTTAGAGCTGGTAGCGGCTTATCCTCGTACATTTCGTATGTGGATTTCGTTATAGCCCCCACCGATTTGTTTCTTCGTCTGAAAGACCCCCTCGTTTGTAAGCTAGTGGGGCTACCCATGCAAGGCGATCCTCGTTTCGGACTTTGAGTGCGGGTCATATGAAGGGGCGACGCAGTCAGCTGATGTATTTTGTTCGAATTTGGTGAAGGGGCTCGTTTGGCCTCCGGTAGTCTCAGAATGCTGGGCGATAGCGGCGTCTTAGCATCCATTTCATCTTCACACTCGTCGTTCTTGGGACACACCTGAAGTTAATAAATCTTTTTTCCTTGGTTATCTTCAAAAATTGAAATACAAATCTTGTCCCCTGAAATCAAAAAAGATTAAAAAACACGACAAATGTTGCTCTAACGCCTTTCGATAGCCAAGCTATCATCTTCAGAAAGATAAATCTCTGAAGATGATAGCTTGGCTGTCGAAACTCGTTAGAGAAACCTTTGTTGTGTTTTTTAATCTTTTTTGGTTTCAGGGGACAAGATTTGTATTTGAATAAATCTTTAAAAATAAATAATTTCATGAAATAAAACTCTGAGGCCCCGTTCAAGACATAATAATTTTTCACGAATATTTAATAAATCAAACAATATATACCTATTTCTGACATTTCTGAGGGTTTTTCTCAGTAATTTTCTTTCCGTTTGAACTGTATTGACAATTTTCAATGTAAGAAATACTTTTGCATTTTTTGTTTGTAATCTTACAGAATACATCATCCTATAATGCGCAAAAGGTATAGAAATTAACTTGACCAAACGTGGGACCCTCATTTTGCACCCGGGAAAGAATTTTTGTTATACTAAAGCGACCATAGTTTACCCCTTCAGTTTCCAATAGCTGATCGACTGTAATTGCTTGATAGGTCGCCTGCCGGAATTCGTCCATTTGATTTTTCTTATGCCTGGCGCGTTCATAGTCCTCCAATTCAATAGCATGTCGTTTTTCCAACTCGTATTTCCCCAGTTTCTCCCCGGCAACCTTCAGTTTCTCCATAGCTTGCTTCAACTTTCGTGCGTATTCAAATCTTTCGTCTGTAATAAATTCATCGTGTACCTCGAGGGATAGAAAGTTGCTACTTACTTATCACAGCCTTGTGCTTTTTGATTTCCATTTCTTTGATAATTTTGGCAATGTCTACGTCTACATACATTTCGAAGGCCAAGTCGTCATAAGGTGATGTGTAATCAGGATCGTTCATAATTTCGTTTAATTTGTCAGATTCGAAGGCATCCGGATTCGAAGACCTTCTAACTTCGGCTTTTGTGCCTAACAAGTTTACAGCAATGAGGCTGACCTATAAAAAGATGCTCATAATTTTTGTCCACTGATGCATATTTTGTGGTTCTTATTTCTTTGAAGCTAAGATAAAGATCACGCCAAGGCTCGGACGCAGCATAAAGAGAGTTATATTGTTGACAGTAACGTGCCTAGAGCATTAGCCGCCCTTCGAAGTCAATAAAAATTAACGTTATTATTTATTTTTTTAATCAAAACAGAATAGCTTTTATTTATTAAGAAGAACACGTGCCCATTGTGCATTGTCCAGGGTGTCCATTATCCATATTGCTAGAGCCAAAAGCACATCAAAAGTAGAGTCGACAGAAACTAGATAATTTCGAGCTATTTTCAAAATTTTGAATTTTTGTTCAATTTTTATAAAGTCGACTTTTGGAAATTTTAACACAATTTTAAAAAGCAACTTGAAATTTTTAACAAAAACGAAAATGTTGAAGCCAAAATTTTAAATTCAAATTTTGGAGTAGAAATTTTTAAAAAATCAAATTAGTCAAATGAACTCGTCGAGTCTAAATTTTCAAATAAAAAATAGAAAAATTGAAATATGCAGGAAAAGTTAAAATTTCAAAATAGGACAATTTTCCTAAGTCTAAATGTTGAAAAACGTCAAATTCTGAAAATAATAGAAAGTAATTTAAAATAAGACAAAATTAAAAAAAAACGTAATCAACATTTCAAAAGTGAGACGAATTTAGGAAATTTAAAAATTCAAAATGGGACAAATTTTGTAAACCTAAATTTTGAAAGAAGTCAAATTCTAAAAATAATAGAAAAATTTTAAAATGAAACAAAATTTTAAGACAAAACGTATTCAACATTTTTAAAAGTGAGACGAATTCTTTAATAGGAAGTTATTTTTTTAAAAGAGTTGTGGTTTACAAAAGGTTTAAAAACCGAAAATCTAAGAAGTTGACATTTTAAAACATTTTTTTTATCTCTCTGAAGATAATAGCTTGGCTGTTAGCGCGTTAGAGCAACCTTTGTTGTGTTTTTAATCTTTCTTGGTTTCAGGGGACAAGATTTGTATTTCAATTTTGAAACAAGACAAAATTTCGAAAAAGTCTAAACTTTCAAAAAATGTCACCTTTTTTTAAATCGAACTTACAAAAATGGATTTATTCAAAGAAAGTTACAATTTATATTTTCATAGAAAAGAAACCAACGACAATTTATAAAAAGAAAGTTAAAATTTAGAAAAAAGTCAAAATTTTCAGAAAGGTCAAATAAAAAACATTTAAATCTCGAAAAAAGTTGAAATTTTGAAAAAAAAATTGAAATTTTTAAAATAGGTCACAATTTCGAGAAGAAAAACAGAAAATGTCAAAAAACCAAGTCTTAAAAAAGATGAAATTTCAAAATGAGGTAGTCAGTATTTGAAAAAAGGTTAAAATTTTCAAGATAGTTTTAAAAAAAGGTGAAATTTTAAAATGAGAAAGTCGATATTTGAAAAAAGGTCAACATTTTTAAGATGGTCGTAATTTTGGAAAAAAATTTTAACTTTCAAAAGAGTGGCATGTTTCCAAAAAGGTAGAAATTTTAGAAAAAATCGAAATATTTATTTTTTTAATTTAAATAGATTTTCAAATAAAAGTTGAAAGCTTCAAGAATATGTTACTTTTTCAAAAAGGCTTCAAAAACACCAGGATTTTTCAAAGAACTTTCAAGAAGTTATAATTTCCAGAAAAAGTCGCAAAAATGTCAAAATTTCCACACTTTTTAAAAAATCAAAATTTTCGAAAAATACAAAAATAAAAAATCTAAATTTTGAAAAAAATCAAAATTTTTAAACAAAAAGACTCTTTTGAAAAAAATCAAACCTCAACAATGATTTTTTTTAAGTCAAAAGAGTTAAAATTAAAATTTTGAGAATAGCTCAAAAATCTGAAAAATTTTCTAAATAGTCGAAATGAAAAATATTCAAATCTTGAAAGAAGTTGAAATTTTCAGAACGGTCAAACTTTTCAAAAAAAAAGCTTTAAATCTCGAAAAAAGTAAAAATTGAAAAAGAATCGAAATTTTCAAAATAGGTCACAATTTCGAGAAAAAAAGCAGAATATTTCAGAAAACCAAGCTTTAAATAAAGTGAAATTTAAAAATGAGGAAGTCAGAAAGGTCATAATTTTCAAGATGCTTATAATTTTGGAACACATTCAAAACTTTCAATAAAGTGGAATTCTCCAAAAATTAGAAATTAAAAAAAAAATAGAAATATTGATTTTTTTAAATTAAACGAATTTTCAAAAAAAATTGAAAATTTTAAAAAATGTCGCAAAAATGTCAACATTTTCAAAGTCAAGATTTTGAAAAAATTAATATTCTCAAAAAAAGGGATAAAATAAAAAATCTAAATTTTGGAAAAAATCAAAATTTTGGAAAAATTTCAAAATTTTGGAAAAAATCGAAATTTTTAAATAAAAATACTTTTTTAAAGAAAATCAAACCTTAAAAAATAATTTTGTCAAAATGAAAAAGCTAAGTTTTTCAAAAATGTCGCGATTTTCAAAAAATATCAATATTTTGAGACTAACTTGAAAATCTGTAAAATGGACAAAATTAACCAAAAATTCAATGAAAAATATCTAAATCTTGAAATAAGTAGAAATTTTCAGAAAGATCAAACCTAAAAAAAGGTTTTAATCTCAAAAAAGGTTTAATCTTGAAAAAAGTGAACATTTCAAGAAAAATCGAAATTTTTATATTAGTTCACAATTTCGAGAAAAAAAGCAGAAAATTTCGGAAAACCAAGTTTTAAAAAAGGTGAAATTTAACATGAGGAATTCAAAAAGGTCATACTTTTCAAAATAGTTATAATTTTGGACAACATTCAAAACTTTCAAAAAAGTGGAATTCTTCAAAAAAGTAGAAATATTTAAAAAAAATAAAACTATTGATTTTTTTAATTTAAACGAATTTTTAAAAAAAATTGAAAATTTTAAAAAATGTTGCAAAAATCTCAACATTTTCAAAGAGGACAAGATTTTTAAAAAATTAATATTTTCAAAAAAGCCAAAAATAAAAAACCTAAATTTTAGAAATAATCGAATTTTGGAAAAAATCGAAATTTTCAAATAAAAATAATTTTTTAAAGAAAATCAAACCTTAAAAAATGATTTTGTTATAATAAACCAAGTGAAGTTCTTCAAAAATGTTGCAATTTTCAAAAAATATCCATATTTTGAGAATAGCTCAAAAATCTGAAAAATGGTCAAAATTTACAAAATAACCGATGAAAAATATCTAAATCTTGAGAAAAGTCGAAATTTTCAGAAAGATCAAACTTAAAAAAAGGTTTTAATCTCAAAAAAAGCTTAATCTTGAAAAAGGTGGACATTTCAAAAAAAGAATCGAAATTTTCAAAATAGGTCACAATTTCGAGAAAAAAAGCAGAATATTTCAGAAAACCAAGTTTTAGAAAAGGTGAAATTTAAAAATGAAGAGGTCAAAAAGATCATAATTTTCAAAATGGTCATAATTTTGGACAACATTCAAAACTTGCAAAAAAGTGGAATTCTCCAAAAAAGTAGAAATTTTGAAGAAAAAATAAAACTATTGATTTTTTTTTAATTTAAACGAATTTTCAAAAAAATAATTGAAAATTTTAAATAATGTCGCAAAAATGTCAACATTTTCAAAGAAGACAAGATTTTGAAAAAATCAATATTTTCAAAAAAGGCAAAAATAAAAACTAAATTGTGGAAAAAATCGAAATTTTCAAATAAAAATAATTTTTTAAAGAAAATCAAACCTTAAAAAATGATTTTGTTATAATAAACCAAGTGAAGTTCTTCAAAAATGTTGCAATTTTCAAAAAATATCCATATTTTGAGAATAGCTCAAAAATCTGAAAAATGGTCAAAATTTACAAAAAAAGTCGATAAAACATATCTAAAACTTGAAATAAGTCGAAATTTTCAGAAAGATTAAACTTAAAAAAAGGTTTTAATCTCAAATAAAAGTTTAATCTCGAAAAAAGTGGACATTTCGAGAAAAAAAGCGGAAAATTTCAGAAAACCAACTTTTAAAATAGGTAAAATTTCAAAATAAGAAAGTCACTATTTGAAAAAAGGTCAAAATTTTCAATATAATTTTAAAAAAGGTGAAATTTCAAAATGAGAAAGTCGATATTTGAAAAAAGGTCAAAACTTTCAAGATAGTCATAATTTTGGAAAAAATTCAAAACTTACAAAAATGTGTCATTCTTCAAAAAAATAGAAATATTGATTTTTTTAAATTTAAACAGATTTTCAAAAAAAAAGTTAAAAATTTCCAAAAATATCACTTTTTTTCATAAGAACTTCAAAAAACAGGATTTTTCAAAAGAACCGATACTTCCAAGATGTTAAATTTCCAAAAAAAGTTGCAAAAATGTCAACATTTTCAAAGAAGACAAGATTTGGACAAAATCAAAATTTTCGGAAAACGCAAAACTAAAGAATCTAAATTTTGGAAAAAATCGAGATAAAAAGACTTTTTTCAAGAATATTAAACCTTTAAAAATGATTTTTTCAAAGTCAAAAAGGTTAAAATTTTCAAAAATGTCGCATTTTCCAAAAAAAAAAATTTGGAGAATAGGACAAAAATCTGAAATATGGGCAAAATTTTCAACAAAGTCGAAATGAAAAATTAGAGCTTGAAAGAAGTTGATATTTTCAGGAAAGTCAAACTTTTCAAAAAAAAAGTTTTAAATCTCAAAAAAAGTGGATATTAAAAAAAAAATCGAAATTTTCAGAATAGATTACGATTTCTAGAAAAAAGGCAGAAAATTTCAGAAAACAAAGTGTTAAAAAAGGTGAAATTTCAAAATGAGGAAATCGATATCTCAAAAAGGTTCAGAATTTTCAAGATGATCATAATTTTGGAAAAAATTCAAAACTTTTAAAAAAGTGGCATTCTTCAAAAAAACCAGAAAAATTAAAAAAAGACGAAATATATATTTTTTTAATTTAAAACATATTTAAAAAAAATCGAAAATTTTAAAGAAATGTCACTTTTTTTCATAAGAACTTTAATAACCAGAATTTTTCATAAGAACCGATACTTCCAAGATGTTAAATTTCCAGAAAAAGTTGCCAAAATGTCAACATTTTCAAAGAAGACAAGATTTTGGAAAAATCAAAATTTTCGGAAAACGCAAAAATAAAGAATCTTGATTTTGAGATAAAAAGACTTTTTTCAAGAATATTACACCTTAAAAAAACGATATTTTCAAAGTCAAAAAAGTTAAACTTTTCAAATATGTCGTTTTTCGAAAAAAAAAAAAAATTGGAGAATAGGTCAAAAATCAGAAAAAGAGCATAATTTTTAAAAAAAGTCGAAATGAAAAATTAAAGCTTGAAAGAAGTTGATATTTTCAGAAAGGTCAAACTTTTCAAAAAAAAAAGTTTTAAATCTCAAAAAAAGCGGATATTTAAAAAAAATTGAAATTTTCAGAATATATTACAATTTCTAGAAAAAAAGGCAGAAAATGTCAGAAAACTAAGTTTTAAAAAAGGTGAAATTTCAAAATGGGGATGTCAATATTTGAAAAATGGTCAAAATTTTCAATATAGTTTTAAAAAAGGTGAAATCTCAAAATGAGGAAGTCGATATTTGAAAATATGTCAAAATTCTCAAGATGTCGATAATTTTGGAAAAAAATCAGAACTTTCAAAAAGTGGCATTTTTTAAAAAAGTAGAAATTTTGAAAAAAATAAAAATATTGATTTTTTTAAATAGATTTTCAAAAAAAAATCGAAAATTTTAATAAATATCACTTTCTTCAAACGAACTAAAAACTAGGATTTTTGAAAGGAATCGATACTTTCAAAAAGTTATAATTTCCAGAAAAAGTCGCAAAAATGTCAAAACAATTATCAAAGTAGACAAGATTTTGAAAAATCAAAATTTTCGGAAAACGAAAAAATAAAGAATCTAAATTTTGGAACAAATAGAAATTTTCAAATAAAAAGACTTTTCCGAAGAAAATCAAACCTTAAAAAATAATTTTGTCGAAGTCAAAAAAGTTAAACTTTTCAAAAATATCACGATTTTCGAAAAAAAATCGAAATTTTGAGAATAGGTCGAAAATCTAAAAAATGGTTAAAATATTCAAAGTTGTCGAAATAATTTCCAAAAATAAGTCACAAAACTAACAAAATTTTCAAAGAAGGTGACATTTTGAAAAAATCAAAATTTTCGGAAAAGGAAAATATAAATTTTGGAAAAAATCGAAATTATTAAGTAAGAAGACTTATTTGAAGCAGATGGAACCCTAAAAATGATTTTTTTAAAGTAAAAAAAGTTAAATTTTCAAACATGTCGCGATTTTCGAAAAAAAAAAAACGTTTTGAAAACAGGTCGAAAAGAAAAATATCTAAAGCTTAGAAGAAGTCGAAATTTGCAGAAAGGTCAAACTTTTCAAAAAAAGCTTTGAGTCTCCAAAAAAGTGGAAATTAAAAATAATTGAAAATTTTGAAATAGGTCAAAATTTCGAAAAAAAGACCGAAAATTTCAAAAACCAAGTTTTAAAAAAGGTGAAATTTCAAAATGAGGAAGTGGCATTCTTCAAAAGAGCGGAAAAATTAAAGAAAATCGAAATATATATTTTTTTTAATTTAAAACATATTTTAAAAAAATGAAATATTTCAAAAAAATTTCACTTTTTTTTCAAAATAACTTAAAAAACCAGGATTTTTCAAGTAATCGATACTTTTAAAAAGTTATAATGTCCAAAAAAAGTCGCAAAAATGTCAAAAATTTTTAAAGAAAACAAGATTTTGAAAAAAATGATAAATTTCGGAAAATATAAAAATAAAGAAAATAAATGTTGGAAAATATCGAAATTTTTAGATAAAAAGACTTTTTTCAAGAATAATAAACCTTAAAAAATTATTTTTTCAAAGTCAAAAAAGTTTAAATTTTCAAAAATGTTGGCGATTTAAAAAAACGAAATCTTGAGAATAGGTCCAGAACCTGAAAAATGGTCAACATTTTCTAAATAGTCGGAATAAAAAGTATCTAAATCTTGAAAGAAGTCGAAATGTTTAGAAAGGTCAAACTTTTCAAAAAAAAAGGTTAAATGTCAAAAAAAGTGGAAATTTAAAAAAATCGAAATTTTCAAAATAGGTCACAATTTCGAGAAAAAGCCTAAAATTTCAAGAAACTATGTTTTTAAAAAGGTGAAATTTTAAAATGTCAATATTTGAAAAAGATCAAAACTTTTGAGATAGAAAGATGAAATTTCAAAATGAGGAAGTCAATATTCAAAAAAACATCAAAATTTTCAAGATAGTCAAAATTCAAAACTTTTAGAAAAATGGCATTCTTCAAAAAAGTGGAAATTTTGAAAAAAACAAAAATTTAAAAAAAAAGAGAAATATTGATTTTTTTATTTTAAACAGATTTTCAAAGAGAAAAGTCGAAAATGTCACAAAATGTCACTTTTTTTCAAAAGAACTTCAAAAACCAGGATTTTTCAAAGGAATCAATACTTTCAAAAAGTTATATAATGTCCAAAAAAAGTCGCAAAAATGTCAAAATTTTCAAAGACAAGAGTTTGAAAAAATCATAATTTTCGGAAAACGCAAAAATAAAGAAGCCAAATTTTAGAAAATATCGAAACTTTTAGATAAAAAGACTTTTTTGAATAGTATTAAACCTTAAAAAATGATTTTTTCTACGTCGAGAAAGTTAAATTATTTAAAAATGTCGCAATTTTTGAACAAAATCAAAATTTTCAGAATAGCTTGCAAATCTGAAAAATGGTCAAAATTTTCAAAAAAGTCGAAATGAAAAATATATAAATCTTGAAAGAGGTCGAAAATTGCTGAAATAATCGATTTCATTAAGCCGACTTTAAAAAAATAGATTATCTAAAGTCAAAATGTTCAAACAAAATGGATTTTTTTTAACTGAAATTTTCAATAAACTGAAGTTTTTCAAAATTTTTGATTTTCAAAAAAATTCAAAATTCACTCGCATTACAATTAATACAACTTCAAAAAAACAACTAAAAATATGTTTTAGAAAATTCCTGACCTGATTGTTATTATTGTGGGAGTTATTGTGGTTCTTAAACAACCTTAATTTGACGAATACTGCGGTACATGTTGGTATATTAGCGCACTTGAGTTCCCTACTTCTAAACCCTGTACTTTGATTATCAGACAAGTGTATATATCCTAAATAATCCCAAGTTACATTTTCCACTTCTTCGACTGTATTCACATCTTCATTGCAGGCGAATAATTCGATTTTTGAAGCTGAAAACACCTAATAAACATATTAAAAAATTAAGCAAAAACGTCTTACGAAT
>CM053330.1:10869469-10906731 GCA_028583605.1 Dastarcus helophoroides | reverse complement strand
AAAAAAAAGCTTAAATTTAAGCAGGGTTTTATTAATTTCCAAAAAAAATGCAATTTTATGTCAAGATTTTTCAAAAGAAGTCGGAATTTTGGAGTCAAAATTTTAAAATTCAAAATTTTAAAAAATGGCCTAATTTTTAAGAAAGTCGACATTTTTCAATAAATTTGGAAAATGAATTTTTGAAAATATTCATGATTTTTATCAATATAATTAAAATATATTCCGAAAGAAATTTTCAAAACATTCCAAATTTTTGAAAGAAACCAAAACTTTGAAAAATAGGCAAATTTAAAAAAAATGGATTTTTTTAAATTGTTGAAGTTTTAAAAGAGTCGCAAATAAAAAACAAGTTTTAAAAAAATTTTGAAATTTGGAAAGTCAAAATTTTTGAAAAGTTAAGATCAAAAACAACAAAAAAAAAACATTTTGAAGTAAATTTAAATTTATATAAAAGCGCAAGTAGACAGAAGATCAAAAACATAACATTTTGAAATAAATTTAAATTTATATAAAAGGCGAAATTTTAAAAAATATCTATAATTGAAATTTTTAAAACATCTCGAAAAAAGGCAAAATTTTGAAAAAATTGCCAAAATTTGAAAAAATTTTCGGAATCGAAAACTAATTTTCAAAATAGTTTTCAAAAAAAAAAGAAAGAAAAATCGTCGAATTTTGAAAAATTTAGAATTTCTCAAGTCAAATCTTTAAACAGTCAAACTTTAAACAAAAAATTCAAATTTTGAAAAAGTCGAAATTTGGAAAGTAAAAATTTTGAAAATGTCAAAATGTTTAAAAAAAAACTTAAAATTTAATTTAAAAGTTTTTAAAGAGTCCAAATAAAAGGCAAATTTTGAAAAAATTTGGAATTTTGAAGTCAAAATTTTCATAAATTAAAATTTTCGAAAAGGCAAGATCAAAAAGGTACATTTTGAAAAAAATTAGATTTATATAAAAGCGGAAATTTTTGAAACGGTGGGAAATTTTAAAAAATGGCAAAATTTTAACAAATGTCGAAATTTTCAGAGTTGAAAATTTGAAAAAGTGTCTTTGAAAAGCAGCCAAAAATTTTGAAAGATGTTAGTTTTTATAAAAAGGAATCAAAAAATCAGGATTGTCAGAAAAATTGGAACTTTTAAAAAATTCGACATTTTTAAAACATTTCGAAAAAAATGCCGAAATTTGAAAAAACTTTCTGAATCGAACTAGATTTTTAAAAAAATCAAAATTTTGAAAGAATGGACAAATTTTAAAAAATTTAGAATTTTTTAAAAGTCGAATCTTTAAACATTCGAAATTTAAACAAAAAAAAATCAAATTTTGAAAAAGTCGAAATTTTGGAAAGCCAAAATTTTGAAAATGTCAAAATTTTGAAAATGTCAAAATGTTTATAAAAACATAAAATTTAATATAAAGTTTTAAAAGAGTCTTAAATAAAAAGCAAATTTTGAAAATATTTGAAATTTTGAAGTCAAAATATTCATAAATAAAAATTTTCGAAGTCATGATTAAAAAGGTCATGTTTTGAACAAAATTAAATTTATATAAAAGCAGAAATTTTTCAAATAGTGGAAAATTTCAAAAACAGGCAAAATTTTAAAAAATGCCAAGATTTGAAAAAATCGAAATTTTCAGTTAAAAATTTGAAAAAGTCGTATTTTTGAAAAACATCCAAAAATTATTAAAGATGTTAGTTTTCATAAAAAGTAATCAAAAAAATCAGGATTGTCAAAAAAATTGAAAATTTTTAAAAAGTTCTACTTTTTTAAAACAATTCGAAAAAATGCCGAAATTTGAAAAAAATTTCGGAATCGAACTAATTTCCAAAAAAATCAAAATTTTGAAAGAAGAATGGCCGAACTTTGAAAAATTTAGAGTTTTTTAAAAGTAGAATCTTCAAACAGTCGAAATTTAAAAAAAATCAATTTTGAAAAATTTGATTTTGGAAAGTCAAAATTTTGGAAAATAAAAATTTTCAAAAAGTTTTAAATTTTCGAAAAGATTCGAAATTTTGAATAACTTTAAATTTCTTAATAAAATTCAATCTGTAGAGTGGAAATTAAAAAATAAAGGAATGTTTGAAAAAAGTCGAAAAAGATGAAAAAGTCGACTTTTAAAAAAATTAAAATTTTGTAAAAAGTCGAAATTTTTAAAAAGTGGAAATTTAGAAAATACATGAGTTAAATTTCAAAAATACTTGAGCAAAATTTCGAAAATACTTGCCCGAAATTTCAAAAGAAAAATGTTTTTTTGAAGGTATTCAAGATTTATATAAATAATTGAAAGTTTGAAAGTCAAAATGTTCAAATTTCGTCCAAAGTTTAATTATAAGAAACTGTAGGAGTCGAAATTTTCAAAAAAAGGAATTTTCGAAAGAAGTCGAAATTTTGGAAAGTCAAAATTTCGAATAATGTCAAAATTTTCATAAAAACAAGTCAGGATGAAAAAGTCGACATTTTGAAAAAATTTAAATCTTTTAAAAAACTGAAATTTTTGAAAAAGTTGAAATTTCGAAAAAAAAATTGTTGAGGGTATTCAGGATTTTTATAAATAATTGAAAGCTTGAATTGTTCCAAATTTTAATTATAAAGAAATCGAAATTTTTAAAAAATTCCAAATTTTCAAAAACATTCAAAATTTTGAATAACTTCAAATTTCTCAATAAAATTGAACTGTAAAGAGTCAAAATTATTAAAAAGAGGAGTTTTCGAAAAAAGGTCGAAATTTTGGAAAGTCAAAATTTTGAATAATGTCAACATTTTTGAAGAATCAAGATGGTAAAGTTGAAATTTCGAAAATATTTGAGCGAAATTAAAAAAAATAAATTTTTGGAATATTCAAGATTTTTATAAACAATTGAAAGTCGAAATGTTGAAATTTATTCCTAACTTTAATTTTAAATAAATCGAAATTTTCAAAAATTCCAAATTTTTGAAAACATTCAAAATTTTGAATATCTTCAAATTTCTTATTAAAATTGAAACTGTTAAGGGTCGAAATTTTCATAAAAAGGAATTTTCGAAAAAAGTCGAAATTTTGGAGTCATAATTTGTAAAAATAATAAAAATAAAAACTTGAAATTTTCGAAGTCAAGATGAAAAAGTCGACTTTCAAAAAAAATTTTAAATTTTGTAAAAAGTCTAAATTTTCAAGTTTAAATTTCAAAAAAAAAATAAATTTTGAAGGTATTTAAGATTTTTAAAATTTGAAAAAAAATAAATTTTGAAAGTATTCAAGATTCTTATGTGTAATTGAAAGTTTGAAACTCGAAATGTTCAAATTTATTCAAAAGTTCAATTTTAAAGAAATCGAAATTTTCAAAAAATTCCAAATTTCGAAAAAAATCAAATTTTGAAAGACTTTAAATCTCTTAGTAAAATTAAAACTGTAAAGAGCCGAAATTTTCAAAAAAAAAGAGTTTTCGAAAAATCAAAATTAAAAAATTCGACATTTTGAAAAAAATTAAAATTTTGTAAATTGAAATTTTTAAAAAAGGCGAAATTTTGAAAAATTTTCAAATTTTGGGAAAAACCAAAACTGAGAAATTTCAATTTTTTGAAAATTGTCGAAATTTGAAAAGTCAAAATTTTGAAAAATGTCAATATTGTGAAAAACGTCAACATTTTCATAAAAATTTAACATTTTCGAAAAGTCAAAATGAAAAAGGCGACATTTTAAAAAAATCTGAAGTTCTGTAAAAGTCGAAATTTAAAAAAAAGGCGCAATTTTGAAAAAATTTCGAGAATTCAAAAACTAGACATTGTCAAACAAAATGGAAATTTTGTAAAAAGGCGAAGTTCTGAAAAATAGTCAAAAATTTTAAAGACGAAAAATACCGACATTTGAAAAACGAATTTTTCAAAAATTGAGCATTTTAGAATACTCATTTTCATACAAAAACGAAAACTTTGAAAGCCAAAATTGTTAGCAAAACGTCTCGAGATTTTCAAAAAAGAAAAGAAATCGTGAAACAGACGTGACAAAATTTTCAAAAAAAAGTCGAAATTTTTAAGAAAGTTAAAGAAATTTTAAAAAATTTGAAGGTTAAAAAAATGGAAATTTTGAAATATTGTAGATGAAATTTAAAAGAACAAAAAGTCGAAATTTGTAAGAAAGTTAAAGAAATTTTAAAAAATTGAAGGTTAAAAAATGGAAATATTGTAGGTGAAATTTAAAAGAACAAAAAGTCGAAAGTGTAAATGATAGTCCGTAAATTTATGAAACTCAAAATTTTCAATTTTTTTTTATTATTTTTGAAGTCGGAATTTTTAAAATAAGTCGATAATATCCAAAGATGTTAAAGAAGAAATTTAAGAACCTTCGGCTTAAAAAAAGGATTTTTCAACGAAGTCGAAATTTTCAAAAAGATCGAAATACAAAAAAAAATCGAAAGAAGTCGAACAAGAAATTTTGAAAAAATGGTAGCATTTAAACAAGTTTAAAAAACTTGAATTTTCAAAAAAGTATAGGAATCTTCCAAAATCGGGTAATATTCAAAAATATCGAAATTACCAAAAAGTCTTAGTTTTCAAAAATGGAAATTTGTGAAAAAAAAACTAATATTTGACAAATCGAAGTTTTCAAAAGAGGGGAATTTTCAAAACAAATACTTTTTGAAGGACGAAATTTTTGAAAAAGGCGAAATGTCGAAAATATGAAAAAAGTCGAAAATCTTCAAAAATTCTATGGTTTGCAAAGTGGGCTGATTTGAGATTGCGCAGCTTGTGCAACTGGTCAGGGGCCCCTACAAAGCAATCAGTCCTCTACTAATTAGGGGAATTCCCCACCGAAGAAGTGAATGGTCTCATTGTTTTTAGTTATGGTAAATATGTCAGGCGCGATCGCGTTTTTTTAGTCGTTGAAAAACAGAACAAGAAAAGCGTTAGGCCAGAGCCAGAGTGATTAGAAATTGTTGGGGCTTTTTTTTAGTCCTCAAATGAATTGTGGACACGATATGAATGTATTTTACAGGGGCTTTCACCGTAGGGCCCCGAGGTCGCTTAATGCGCCGCTGCGTTAACTTAAAATGTTTATAAGAAAATCGAAATTTGGAAAATAACTCTTAACTCCCGTTGGCAGGCAGCACGACGTCATAATTCTATTTATATTCAGTTCATTCAAGGGGAATATTCCTGATGACGCACATTCTAAACCTCCTTGGTTCCCCAAGTAACAACTAAACCTTGAAAAAGGGTTGCTCTAATTCTCGCATGTCACATGCATGCATGACGAAATTTCTTGGTCAATATTCCACATTTCCCCCATTTAACGATAATAACGCAGGAATTGGAATTGTTAATGCGCCACATAATCCATTTGAGTTTTGTCGAATTATTCGAGGGAGTTGCTCGATCATTGCCTGGTTTTCGCGGGACAAGGTCACGGGAGATGTAAGCTGCAGCTTTCCCGCTTTGTTTTGGTTTTGCAGGAGTGTGGGTTGACCTACTTTTCGAAATTGGCACGTGGCTAGAGGGCACCTCCGGTGACCCTTCGGCAATGCATCCTGCGATAACCACTTCTGGAAATAATTGGCAAAGTTTGCTTTTGGAAATTTTCACAAGATTTATTTATTATTTTTAAAACGAAATTGAAACGTTGTTAGTTTCAAAATTGGTATAAAGTAGTTCGCGATATAATCGAGTTTCTCTGAAAACTTTTAAACTTTGGTCTTACGCATTTTTATTAATATATAACGTAAATATAGAAATACGTACATATCTATAAAAAACGCAATATAAAATCTATATGAGTTTTCCGAACATTCTGTTTTATGTGGGGATTTTACGTCAGCCTTGGAAAATGCTCTTCCTTTATTAGCACATAGAGAATTCTCTTGGCATGTGTTGTAGATAACGTTATTGAGAAATCTAAATGCCAAAAACCTATTTTAAAGTTATTAATGTTATATTTAATTTTCGCATTTGAACACTCTAATAAGTACTTAAAAGCTAGCGGCAATATTTCTGGGATTGTATATCGTAATAGACGGTTTATTTACGGCTCGCACACACGCAAACGTTTAATGTGTTGTTATTAAACAAATTCAGCATAAATTATTACAGTAAAACAATGAGGTTGATAAATAATGCTTTCTGAATATATTACGCAAAATCGAATAATTTTACGTCTAAAAAAATTACGACTTGACAACATGAAAGACAATGCGAGAAGGCGCCCTCGAGACAGTTAGGAAAAAAACTGAAAATTGAAATCGAAATTTTGACAAAAAGAATCGCTAGTTTATAGTAAAATACAATTTTTTTCGGACTTGTTCTTTCTTCGTCTTTTTTTCTTTTTTTTTTCGAGTTTAAATTTGAAAATTGTTACAAAACTGATAATGGGAATAACCAAAAGAAAGTCGTAATTTTGGAAAAAAATTCGAAAAATTAACCTCAAGTTTCAACTGGAATTTTCAAAACCAAAGTCAATATTTCGAGATTATCGAAATTTCAAGATATAGTTAACATGTTCGAGTCAATATTGTGAGTTTAATAATTTATGGAAAAAAAGTTAAAAACTAAATTTTGCATTTTGAGAAAAAATCGACAAAAAACCCAATAATAGAAACTTTCGAAAGGGTTAAAAACTAAAAAAGTCAAAATTTTTAATAACCGAAATTTTCAAATAGTTATAATTAAAGAAAATGTCGAAATTTTCAAGACAGTTTAAATTTCGAAAAAAGTAAAATTTTGAAGGGTTGAAAAATTTCAAAAAATCGAAATTTTGGACAAAATTCAGCTTGCAAAATTTTGAAATTTTCCAAAAGGTGACAATTTTCAAACATCGGATAGTTTGAAAATGTAACGAATCTAGAAAAAATTCAAAATATTTTTAAGAATAATCGAAATTTCCCAAAAAAAAAAAATATAATTAAAATAAATGACGAAATTTTCAAAATAAATTAAATTTAAAAAATTCAAAATTTTGAGAAAAAGTTCAGTTTACAAAAACTTAACATTTTTGAAAAAAGTGAGACAATTTTCAAACAGGAGATAGTTTGAAAATATAACGAAATCTTGAAAAAAAATCAAAATTTTCAAAAAACTTTTATTTCGAAAAAAAAATCAAAACTTTGGAAAATTAAAAAATGTTCGGACAAATTTTCAAAGAAAACGAATTTTTGGAAGAGTCTTCACATTGAAGAAAGATCAAAATTATCAGAAAAGTTCAAATTTGGAAAGTCAAAATTTTGGATAACTCAAAGTTTGAAAAAAGTAGGACATTTTTTAAAAAGTCAAAAATTTTAATTGGAGATTTTCAAAAAAATGAAAATTTTCAAACATTTTCGAAATTTTCACAAAAGTCAAGATTTTTAAAAAGAATTTCGACATTTTCAAGAAGATTTTTTAAATGGTAAAATGTTCGGAAAAATTCATAGAATTTCAAACTTGACATTAAAAAGTGTTTGCGATTTTAAAATTTTCAAAAAAAATCAAATTTTGAAAAATAATAATTGGAAACTAAAAATGTCAAAAATTTTAAAAATAATTGAAATTTTCGAAAAAATTAAAATTATGCAGAGTTCAAAAATTTCAAAAAATCGAAATTTTGGAAAAAGTCCAGCTTACAAAAACATGACATTTTCGAAAATAGTGACAATTTTTAAACAGCCAATAGTTTGAAAATATAACGAAATCTTAAAAAAAAATTCAAAATTTTCAAAAAGCCTTTTTTCGGAAAAAAATCGAAACTTAAAAAAATTACAAAATGTTCGGACAAATTTTCATAGAAAACGAATTGTTGGAAGAGTCTTCACATTGAAGAAAGACCAAAATTATCAGAAAAGTTCAAATTTGGAAAGTCCAAATTTTGGATTATTGAAATTTTGAAAAAAGTAGGACATTTTTTAAGAAGTCAAAAATTTTTATTTATCTTCAAAAAAATGAAAATGTTCAAACATTTCCAAAATTTTCAAAAAAGTCAAGATTTTAAAAAAAATCGACATTTTTTAAATGGTAAGATTCTCGGAAAAATTCATAGAATTTTAAAAAACTCGACGAATGTGTGCGATTTTAAAATTTTTAAAAATATCCAAATTTTGAAAATTAATAATTGAAAACTAAATGTCAAAAATTTTAAGAATAATCGAAATTTTCGAAAAAAAGTAAAATTATGAAGAGTTCAAAAATTTCAAAAAATCGAAATTTTGGAAAAAGTGCAGTTTACAAAAACGTGACATTTTCGAAAAAAGTGACAAAACGGCGGATAGTTTAAAAATATAACGAAATCTTAAAATAAATCAAAATTTTCAAAAAAATTTTTTTTCGAAACAAAATCGAAGCTTTGAAAAATTAAAAATTGTTCGGAAAATGTTCAAAGAAAACGAATTTTTGGAAGAGTCTTCACATTGAAGAAAGACCAAAATTATCAGAAAAGTTCAAATTTGGAAAGTCAAAATTTTGGATAATTAAAATTTTGAAAAAAGTAGGATATTTTTTAAAAAGTCAAAAATTTTATTTGTAGATTTTCAAAAAAATTAAAATTTTCAAACATTTTCGAAATTTTCAAAAAAGTCAAGATTTTCAAAAAAAATCCGACATTTTCAAAAACATTTTTCAAATGATAAAATGTTCGGAAAAATTCATAGAATTTCAAAAAACTCGACTTTAAAAAATGTTTGCCAATTTTAAAATTTTCAAAAAAATCAAAATTTAGAAAAATTTTAATTGAAAACTAAAAATTTCAAAAATTTTAAGAATAATCGAAATTTTAGAAAAAAGTAGAATTATGAAGAGTTCAAAAATTTCAAAAAATCGAAATTTTGGAAAAAGTCAAGCTTACATGACATTTTCGAAAATAGTGACAATTTTTAAACAGCGGAGCCTTTTTTCGGAAAAAAAATCGAAACTTTGAAAAATTAAAAAATGTTCGAACAACTTTTCAAAGAAAACGAATTTTTGGAAGAGTCTTCACATTGAGGAAAGACCAAAATTATCAGAAAAGTTCAAATTTGGAAAGTCAAAATTTTGGATAATTAAAATTTTGAAAAAAGTAGGATATTTTTTAAAAAGTCAAAAATTTTAATTGGAGATTTTCAAAAAAAAATGAAAATGTTCAAACGTTTTCGAAATTTTCAAAAAAGCCAAGATTTTCAAAAAAAATTTCGACATTTTCAAAAAAAAATTCCAAATGGTAAAATGTTCGGAAAAATTCATAGAATTTAAAAAAACCCGACGTTGAAAAATGTTTGCGATTTTAAAATTTTCAAAAAAATCGAAATTTTGAAAAATAATAATTGAAAAGTAAAAATGTCAAAAATTTTAAGGATAATCGAAATTTTCGAAAAAAGTAAAATTATGAAGAGATCAAAAATTTCAAAAAATCGAAATTTTGGAAAAAGTCCATCTTACAAAAGCATGACATTTTTGAAAAAAGTGACAATTTTCAAACAGTGGATAGTTTGAAAATATAACGAAATCTTAAAAAACCAAAACTCAAAAAAGCCTTTTTTTGAAAAAAAAAATCGAAACCTTGAAAAATTTTCAAAAATAAAAGTAATAATTTTAAATTTCGTCCAACTTTTGAAAAACTAAAATAGTCGAGATAAAAATTTTCAGAAAAAATGAAAAGAAATTTGTCAGTCGAAATTCACAAAAAGTTAAAATTTGAAGAAGAAATTTAAAGTTAAAAAAATTGAAATGTTTAAAAAAAGGTTGAAATTTTCAATAAAAATTTTGACAACTGCCTAAATATTCAAAAAAATGCAATTTTGAAAAAAAATGATCTTAGGAAAAGTAGATTTTTTCAAAAATAAAAATATATCGAAATTGAAATCTGAATTTTTAAGCAAGACGAAATTTTCGAAAATATTTGAAACCTTTAAAAAGACGAAATTCTTTAAAAAAAAAGTAGGAACTTTGTGACGTCACCACGTCACACTATATGGACCCCCTTCCTCAACCTTAAGATGTTACGTAATTTATGGATGGCCAGTTACAGATAAATTACCGTCAAACAACAACGAACAACAAACGTTTTATAAAAATAACAGAAGCAAAAAATAATGATCAATTCGGAAGAAAACTAGTTAGTACGATTTATTAATAAATAACCACCGAATAATAAAAATATATCAATATACTAATGACGCAAAAGAAATGCATTTCAAACAAAAATATTTTCGATGCCACCTCCGGGAATAAGCGATACAGCGCATTCTAACTAGGTATCGAGCCATCGCCAGGTAACAGCTGATTGCTATCCATTACGCAGGGGAAGGGCGATGACGTCAACGCAATCAGTGCCGCCGATTGGCCAGCGGATCCATTGCGGAGGCTCGATGCCACGGCACAGCTGATCGGTATGGAACTTTAGGAAAGGACAGCTGATGTTATCCCTCAAGCTGCGACACCGCTTTGGATCAAGGTTGCGAGTGGCACGTGCGGACCACTGTTTATGCTGCGGCGTTGCCAAGTGTTTGACCTTTGTTTAGGAAATTGACGCACTCGGGCGCTAACGTGTCCGTTTTTTGTCCGAAATTTTTACTGGATAGGCTATTTGAATTGTGGCCGAATTTCTAATGTAATTGAAGACGTTAAGTGTTGAACCTTTAAAAGCAGCATTAACCTAGATTTCACGTCGTAAGCGCTATTTTAAAAGATATTATCGTGCGGAGAAGGTTGATGTGTTTAATTTTGAAATAAGTTGCGTTAAATTATAATTACAGCAATCACCTAAATTCGCTAAGATCCGTGTGTATTTTTTAATTTCAATCAACATTTGATGTCGACCTCGAAGTTGTCCAGAGAGGCCTCAGTATAATCGAAATTTATAAAAATTTTGAATTTCGATGATAACGAACGCTTCCACGGCCAGAGTCAGTACAGGATATACTTCTTCCGGGATTGGACCGTGTCAAAGAATTACTAAAAGTGTTCGACGTTTCGCCCACCATCGTAGGGGACTTCTTCAAGAACAAAGAAACAATAAATGACATTTATAAAAAATATTATAAATTCGAAATTTTAAGGAAAAATTCGGCAATTTCTTAAAATTTTTTCAGGAAGCAGGTTGACTGGAAAAATTAAAATTTCTCGAAAAAAAGGTTTTTTAAGTTGCCCTCGGAATATCGTACAAATTATATATTAAAATCATAATTGTAGGTGAATTTAAGTTGTAATAGATAATTTAATCGTTTATAATTTCGATTGAAGGTCGATGTGTTTAATGATGGAATAATTTCATCTATTTATTTATCGAAATAAAGGCCATAGGACGATAAGCATAGTGAATCGGCCCCAAAAAGATATCTGGGCCATTTTTTAAGAATGTGTTGCTACTAATAAGATTATTTGATCCTGCAAGTTTCTCTCTATCTATTTTAGTTTTTGAAAAAATCGAAAAAATTCCAAAAAATCGAAAAACAGAATTTTTTTTCTCAAAAACGACTTAACCGACTTTATTAAAATTTGGAAACATTATACAGGGTGAGTCACTAAGCGGGAATCGGTCTTTGGTAGGCGTATCGTTCAAAATATCGAAAAATGTTTCGAATAAAAGTTGTTCGAAATAAAGTTCTCCACAACCTAAAATTATTGCCAAATATGGCGGCCTTCCGGTTGCACCGGAAATGAACACAACTTTCTTATTTTAAACAGAACACCCTATGTATTTTTACATTTTTGGATTCCCTGTTAAAAATGAATATCAATTTATTTAGACGACATAGGCCCTTAGTTGAACCGTTTTCGCGTAATTTAATTTTTTTGGGTAAATTTGACGATTTCGGAGCTTGACGCCATTAACGATATTTTCCAAACGCAATGACTCAGAGTTGTGTGGCATACGGCTTTGGATTCAGGAAGAAATGGAGTATTTGTTTACGTCTTTGCTGTTAGCAAGATTTCTTAAATTTCTTTACATCCGTCGACTCAATTCTTCAGTTGTTCAAACATGCATAGCTTAATTTTTTCAAATGGAACCACCTATCTTGGATTATCTTATCGGATGCGAAATTAAATTACCTTTTTTTTTGGTACCAGGTATTGCCACCTCCGTCCAATAATTTTTGAGAAATTTAGAATTTTGTAAAAATGTTAATTAATTTCGTATTAGTTAGCCCTGGATGTCGCGGTTTTGTTTCGTCTCGTTTGTCCTGCAAATTAGAGAAAATGTTTTTCGAACAAGAATCAGTTGATGTGGTTTACACTTTACATTTTTTAAAGAAAATTATTTTTTGAAAACTAGGTCAATTGTTAGAGTAAGGCAAACACAATGGCCCAAATAATTATGAACTAAAATAATTAAAATTCAAAAAAATAAACAATTTTATTAGAGTTTGTAACATGTAGGTATGCCCAACGGTTTGTCGTGTTGGAATATTAACAAAAATTAATTCAATATTCGTTGGTTTCATATTATTACTTACTGCTAGCCTAGTTTGTTTATGTTTATAAAAGCGATGACTTCATGCCATATAAATGAAACTGCTATGTAAGATTATGGGTTTTGTCTGGCCCAAATGTTATTCTTTTAAAAAGCTTTTCAAGCGTATATATACTGATATAAATTGTTAGTTACTGTTAGACGTTAGACCTTCCAAGTGCGTTCCGATTTAAAAAGGAAATTAAATATATTCAGTAAAAAGCCAACTTCACTGTGTTTGATTTAATCCCCTAACCAATAGGTTATGGGCCCAGACACTTAATTGGCTTGAAATTCGCGTGTGCATAATTAAAACGCCTTCGTGTACTTACTGAATATCGCGATTAGTGACTCTGTGTTAAAGTGACTTGAACTGTTAAAAATGGAAAGTAAAAGTGGAAAAAGAAACATTAAACCGTTTGACGGTGAAAAGTATGGCGTTTGGAAATTTCGCATTCGAGCGATTTTATCCGAACTTGACGCGATAAAAGTGATAGACAATGAAATCCCTGATCCGGTTACAGCAGAGTGGCAAAAACTAGAGCGTACTGCGAAAAGTGTAATAGTGGAGTACCTATCAGATTCATTTCTGGGTTTTGCAAAAGAAGAATTTACGGCTACGGAAATTTTGCAAAATTTAGATAAAATATATGAACGAAAAAGTGTAGCGTCTCAACTGGCATTGCGAAAGAGACTATTAAGTTTAAAACTTCAAGGTGATACGTCAATGATGCAACACTTTACGGTATTTGATGATCTAATTGCCGAATTGTTAGCAACAGGGGCTAAATTAGAGGAAACAGATAAAGTGTCGCACCTACTATTAACACTTCCGAGTTCATATGATGGGGTAATAACAGCCATAGAAACCCTATCAGAGGATAATTTAAGTTTGGCCTTTGTCAAAACACGCTTACTCGATCACGAGGTAAAACTGACAACTGAAAGCAGAGATACAAGTACAAAGGCACTCCTAAGTGACAAGCAACCTTCGATGTCAGGAGAAAATCATGGATTTAAACTGTCACCATCGCACAGATCCAAATTTCAGAATAAGTTTCGCAAGTTGCCCCAAAATAATAAGTATAAAAATAAAAGGAAAACAAACAGTGCTAAATGTCATCACTGTGGGAGGCCTGGACACTTTAAAAGAGATTGTTTCTTTTACAAGAAAGCACTAGAATATAAACAATCACAAAGACAAAGAACTGTTCAAACTGTGCAGCTCCAAGCAAATGAAAACCAAGGTTTTGCATTTATGCTTGGAAATTATCAATACACGGAAGAAAATAAAAATAAAATTACATTTATTTTGGATTCTGGTGCCTCTGATCACCTAATTAATAGACCAGACTTAAGTGCTTATTTTTCACCTCTATCAACACCAATAAAAATATCTGTAGCGAAAAATGGACAATTTGTTACAGCAACAAAGAAGGGCTCACTGGAAGTTTTAAGCAACATGGGAATTCAAGGAATTTTGGAAGATGTCCTTTACTGCCCAGATGTCCCCTACAATTTGCTATCAGTGGCAAAAATGCAAAATGCTGGCCTCACAATAATTTTTGAAAAAGGTGGTGTTGAAATACGTAATGGCGGTAAGATGCTCATGCAGGGTAAGTCTGTGAACAGTTTGATATGTATAGATTTTACTTTCCCTAATTTGGCACATACATTGAGTTCTGTAAAAACAAACTATGAAATATGGCATCAGCGTTTAGGTCATATAAGTAAAAATAAATTTATAGATTTAAAAACTAAACAAATGATTGATGATATTTCTCTTTTAAATAATATTACACCTACAGACGAGTTATGTGAGGCTTGTATAAGTGGGAAACAAGCTCGGCTACCCTTTAATAAACATAAAGATAAAAATTATGTCAATAGGCCGTTATTTATAGTACACTCTGATGTTTGCGGACCAATAACTCCATCAACTGTTAATGATAAAAATTATTTTGTTTTATTTGTAGAACATTTTACTCACTATTGTGTAACTTATCTACTTAAAAATAAATCAGATACTTTTTCAGCTTTTAAGGATTATGTGGCAAAAAGTGAGGCCCATTTTAATTTAAAAATTTGTCACCTATATTGTGATAATGGTGGAGAATATTTGTCGTTAGAAATGAAACATTATTGTATGGAAAAGGGCATAACTTATCACTTAACTGTTCCACGTACTCCACAGTTAAATGGTGTATCAGAGCGTATGGTGAGAACTATAACTGAAAAAGCTCGTACAATGGTAAATGGTTCACAGTTAGAGAAAGTTTTTTGGGGGGAAGCGGTGTTAACTGCTACCTATTTAATAAATATTTCACCAACTAGGGCTCTGAAGCAAAATAAAACACCATATGAATTGTGGCATAATAGAAAGCCACTAATAAAGTATTTAAAGGTTTTTGGTTCAACTGTTTATGTTCATGAGAAAGTTAGACAAACAAAATTTCAAGAAAAGTCCTGGAAAGGAATATTAGTGGGATATGAACCAAATGGGTATAAAGTGTGGGAAGTGGAATCACAAAGGTTTGTTGTGGTAAGAGATGTTATTGTGGATGAGACTACTTATTTAAAAACAAGGCCTGGGTCACAGGTGGAAAGGGGTAACTTTCAAAACCCTCAATATAAGTCTCATCAATTAGACAGTGAAAAACCAGATGATGTTAAATCTGGAGCTGTCAAATCGAAAATAGGTAACTCAGGAGCCCAAACTGATATTTCTGACATTGTGTCAAAATCAGTAGTACCATTAAATGAAACTGAGTCTAATATAAATGAATGTTCATTTCGAAAAAAGCAAAAGACGGAGTGTACTAAAGTAAAAGAGCAACGAAAAAGTAATAGGATTAAAAATCTACCCCCTGTCTCATATAATGAGGATGATACTCCTGATTATCTCTTATGTGCTCAATCGGTCCTATATAGCGTTCCAATTTCTTATCAAGAAATGAAAAATAGTATTGATAGGTTAGAATGGGAGCGTGCGATAAATGACGAAGTTAATTCTCTTTTACTCAATGAAACTTGGACCCTAGTTGAAAAACCTACAAATAAAAATATAGTTAGTTGTAAATGGGTATTTTCGCTGAAAAATGATGAGCATGGTAATCCTAGTAAATATAAAGCTCGTCTTGTAGCCAGAGGTTTTAGTCAACAATATCTTGTTGATTATAATGAAACTTTTGCACCAGTAGCTAGAATTTCAAGTTTTAGATTCATAATAGCTTTTGCAAATCAAAATTGTTTATTAATTCATCACATGGATGTAAAAACTGCGTTTCTAAATGGCAAACTAAGGGAAGAAATTTATATGAAGGTTCCTGAAGGGATCAAATGTAAGAGCAACCAGGTTTGCAGGTTAAATAAAGCCTTGTATGGATTAAAACAGGCAGCTAGATGCTGGTTTGAAGAGTTTGAAAAAGCACTTACAGAAAAAGGTTTTAAAAATTCCCCTGTTGACCGATGTATTTACATTTTAGATAGGGGTGATATATTAAAAAATATTTATGTAATTTTATATGTTGATGACCTTGTCATAGTTACAGCAAACATTGACACAATGACTAGTTTTAAAAATTATCTGATGAATAAGTTCCGAATGGTTGATTTGAAAGAAATTAAATTATTTCTTGGAATAAAAATTACTCGTGAAAGTAATAAAATTTCTTTAGATCAGAGTTCTTATGTAAAAGCAATTTTAAATAAATTTAATATGTCTGATTCAAACCCTGTCAATAGTCCACTTGAAAGTAAATTGAACCTTAAGGCGGCGGTCTGGTACTCGTAAAACGTCGAAATTCTTCGCTTACCATTTTACAAACTACGTCAATACTATGGCTTAGAATTTCATGAAAATTGGCAATGATGTTTAAAAATGTTGGGGAATTCGGGCTCTGGAAGCAGATTTTTGATATTTTTTCTAATATTCCAGCAAATGGGCATACAATTTGTTCCATTTTTTGTTTGCTTTCAGAAGCTAATATCTCGGAAACTAAAGCGAACTTGGAAAAAGTACTTCCAGAGGACGAATTCGACATCCTTGCTTTATAAGTTCTCCAAATTTGAACACAAAAGGTTGAAAAATAAAGGCACCATTTGTAAAATGGGAGAGCACTGTTGGCGTAAAAATTTGCGCTTGTATTTCAGTTGCCATCACCCAGGTGAGGTAGAGTGCGGAGACGGACGTGACACGATCGAGAGAAATTATTGCCCCTTCCCAAATACGTCATCAACGAACGAAGTACGTTCGGGTTCCCAGCTCATATTTCTTTATCTAAGCGCGGTAGATGTAATAATAATAATAAACAAAACGAAAACATTTGTTTGAAGGAGTAAAATTGTTTATAAATGTTTGCAGCTCGTGAATATGTAGTAGTTGGTAGTTAGGTTGATTTCAGAAGAAGTGGCATAAATGATTCTGATGAATCTTCAGCTAAAAAGAACACGTTTTGCATAAAATGACCTTAGTATGTTCATCCCTTTAAAGCTTCCAAAAAAAATATGAAAACCAAAAAGAGTACAATAGTCCAATTTTCCTAAAACTTTCTACTAATGCATATGGAATTTCTCAACAATTTTTTGAAATTTTCTGCTCCTTGAAGGAGGTTGAAAAAAGTATCCCCAAAGATATTGTTTGACAGCCCCTCCGTAAATATTTATGGTTACCAAGGTGTAAGTTGTAATTTAAGCGATAACAAATCTATTTTTTTTATTAATACGAGATTAGTTTTAAAGCAAACAAGAGAGATAAAAGTTTTTAAATAAACCAGATTATCTGATACGTATTTTTAAATATTCTCCTAAGGGTAACCTTAGGTAAATGACCATTTTACTAAGGTCATTTTTATACAAAAGTTGTTATGATTTTAAATGTCAAAACTACCCTGTTAAACTTTACCCTAAACCTTTAGCGATACCTAATAAAAGTATTACACTGGAAACTGATAATTCAGCTGCATTTATGGAAAAAATAGTAAATAAAAATTTTATAAAAACAATTTGAGTAGTTAGTTGAAAGTAAAATTTATTTTCAGTTAACATAGATACTCATAAACTTGGTTAGAGTTAGAAATTTGTAGATGCGGATGAGAATCTTCAAGTTTAGTCAAACTGTACGACTCTTGCTCAAACTACTTTGCTCCTTTTTGTCCAGTACTCACAATCAGTATTAGTCTCTTCATATTTCAGTTTCTAATAGTACCCATTACTGTACCAGGATTATATTAGGCGGATCCATTGAAATCTAGAAGTTTCTGAATGATATCAACAACATCGAGTGATATCTCGTCCCCTTTATCTGGAAATCAGATCCTGGAAAATAAATTTTTACGTGTGACCCTCAGGTGAAAAGTGTATAAAATTGCTCCTTTTCACGTCATATGAGTTTCACTTCTGGAATGATTCATATCACAGTGAGTTACCGTGCTATTCTCTTTAAAATTTTAGATTTTTATGCCACAGTCTCTGTAGATAGATTTCGCCTCTGGTATGATTGAAATGCTGAGTGTTATACTGAGCTGTTCTGTGCTGTTCATATACTTTTTTGTATCACTTTTACTTGGAAGACTTTCTCTCTTTGAAGGGTTCAAATTGATTTTTTTTCCTGTTCCTAAGGAAGCGCCTTACGATGGCATTTGAAATGTCAAACACTTTTGTAATTCCTTGATTCGGTCTAATTCCAAAAGCAAATATATGTATCTTTTATTGACCTTGCGCGCGGAAGATTTTTTCGATTAATATAGTAATTTCTAATCAAAATCATTACTCATCTTCCTTTGACCCTCTAATTGGCAAATTCCTGGAAACGCGAGAGTCAACTATTTCCGGAAGCGAATGTTCGAAATAGAAGCTTTCCAATTTGGGCAGCATATTTAAATTCCAGAAATCCTTATTTCTTATTATAATTTCTGTAGACATACCTTTTGTTGTCCAAATGGCAAATATACAAAAATTTCTATCGGTTATTTCCATCTAGCCTTGAACTTGATAATAATAATCATGGGTCTCTTTTAGAATTAATTGTCCATTTGGGCCAATTTTGCAAAAGTTTATTAATTTTTGCTGTACAGCTTCTAATGGAGTTACATTTTTGGCTACAAATGGACATTTAATTTCAATTATTCCACCATCCTTCATTATTCCGTCTGGAGATGCTCCTAAGAAAAAATAATCTTTATGAGCAAAGAGACCGCATTCTTTTATATCAAGTTTCATTTTTGCAGCAACTTCCTGTAACGCAATTTTCTCATAGTCTTGTCCCCATCTAGTAGACTCATTGCCCGAAAATGAAGAATATAAAATATCTTTTACTATATTTGCCTTAAGACCTTTATTTATTTTACATATTCTGCCAAATTTTGAAGCAGTTATTCTCTTTCGCCTCTCACTAAACCATTTAATATTATTTTTCTGCCCAAGTGTCATAAGATTTAAATTAACAGAAGATTCTTTTAGATTGTTTAGGAACTCGTTTTTTGCTGCATCATAGGATTCTTTGTCTAAATCATTTATTATTTCTTTAATCCCGTAATGAAAATCTGGACCCGTTGATTTTATTTTCTTTGTATATCTTAATGATTTCTTGCATGAAACATTTGCACGGCTTTTTTTGCACTTGTATAAATAACATAAAACAATAATAATTGAGTTTCAGTATCGAAGATTATCGAATAATAATTTATGAATAGTATAAAATTAATAAACTAATATGCACCTATTATTCGAGTGTACATTACATTATGCATTGGTAAACTTTGTTTGAAGCCATCTGCAATTATATCGGCTTCCATTGCATTAGCAGAACCTGACCAGTTTTTATAGCAAATATGGTTTGGGGCCGTGATATTTTTATTTTCAGCTCTAGTGCATATTATGCAAAATGCATTTCTGATTCCTATATATAATATTTTTCCCGTATAGAAACCAATGATACAAGCCTAAAAATTGGTCCTTTTTTATTTTAATAAAAAATCTAACATTCGACTTACGACTCCAGACAATGAACTATAATTGCTCCTATAAGACCTTTTGGCCCAAGAACCATCGACGATGACTGTCAATTGAGGAATACCGTTTTTATTTACTTCCCCTCTACTTTTAGCCAATTTAATTTCATCAGAAATGGCATTTTCCATTTCATCAGTGGCTGTTTGTTTAATGTGGTTGCACAAATCTGACTGCAATTTAAAGTAAGTTTGCCTACTCATATTTGGCATATTCATTATTGCACACCGTTCTTCCATTTGTGAAAAACTTTGACCTGTACTTAAATTACCAAAAACCTAAAATAGTTACTCTTTAATAGGCACATAATATTGCAATTAAAACATACAGCTGCTCTATTAATGTCCATATTATTGTCATTTTCTGACTGCGACTTAATGACTTCCACACTATTGCACATATTGCATTTAAAATGCAACTCAGAATAAAACCCGCTTCTTTTTTCCGTAATGAACTCCATGTTAGAAGAGTTGCAGCTGAAACTAGTTGAATGTTGTCCAAATTTTTGCAATTGTGCTATGAGTAATTTTATATTAAAAATTCGAGATCCTTCAACTTTATCTTCTGACATGGAACCTTGCAATTCTGTAAGATATGGCATTTCAAAATCAGAAACATCTGAGTCGCTACTGCAATAAAAATTGTTTGTGTGACATCTATAATATTGTATATTTTAATATGTACCCATCAATGGAAGTCATTGATAACAGAGAACAGTCCGATTGATTTAAAATGTCCATATCTTTTGAACTTCCTTCAAATTTGTGTTTCTGATCTCTGTCCAAGTTACTAAAATATGCCTTATTTTACTGCTTGTTTTACTAAATTTAAATATTTTTGACTTTTGAGTTTTGAAAAGATTTTTTTACCTTTCATTGCCATCGTGATAAGTTAACTGAGAAACATTTTCTACAGAGCTTTTATCAATTTGATTTATGAAATAAACATCAAACACCATTTAATGAATTATATCGGGTGTTACAGACACCCTATATTTTATTCTTTATTTATGAAGATAAATATTCAATATTGCCGCACTCAATATTTGTAAATGATATCTCTATTGCTGTCAGTTTCTCAAAAATGATACCAACTTCCTGGACGTAGCGAGAGGGGGGCAAAGGGGGCCATGGCCCCGGGCGTCACATATATGGGGTGTCAATTTTTTTTAATTTAATTTAACAACTTCAACTATAACCTCCAGATTTTATTTAGTTAAGTTTTCTTCTCTTTGATTCTTGTTGTTATGTTATCAATTAACATTTTTTCGCAAGTTTAAACTTTAAATAGAAGTTTGACGGACAAGTTGAAAATTCAAGTAATTTTAATTTATAAAATTAGAAATCTTTCTCAATTTTTCGATTTTTCTCGAAATATTCAATGTAGATTTGAATTTTTTATTGTAGGTACTCTTAAAATTACAGAAAGAATAAGAATTTTAAAAAAACAACTATACAAAAATTATGAGTAATTTGACTCTACTTACTGACGTTTTTCAAAATTTCAATAATTTTTTTTACAAATTTTAAAATTCTGCTTTATAAATTTTAAATTTTTTGTTGCTATTTAATCCTTAATAATATATTTTTATAAATTTGAAGGAAAAATGGAACCTTTCAGAATAAATTTAAAATTGCGAGAAAATAATTGAAATGTTTTTTAAAAATCCAAATTTCTAAATAAATTTCGAAATTTTAATTTTAAATTTTTAATAATTGGGAAATGTCAACTGGCTATTTCCGATTTTTAGCTTTATTTTTAAAATTTGAAGTTTCTTTAGTGGAAAATAAACATTTTTATTTCTTTTCAAATTGTTGACACTGAATTAGACATTTTATATATCTTTCTTCAAAATTCGATTTTAAAATTTTAATTTCGTTTCTTTCTATTATTTTGAGATTTCAAATTTCAAAATTGAAAACTCATTTTGAAAAAAAGTCAAAATTTTGGATCTCCAATTTTAAGTAGAAAGTTAAAAAAGACCAAAAACTGTAGGCTTGAATTAAATTAAATCTGAAATATTTAAGTTATTTCTGGAAATTTTTGGAATTTAATTTCGAAATTGTGAAACTAGTGAGGGGGCCAATTTCAGGTTGGCCCCGAGAGGTAAAAATCCATGCTACGCCATTGACCAACTTTGATTTTTAAATATCATTACATTTTTGGAATCTGCACTTTTTTCCGAATACAATGAACATAAAAATAAGTGATTTTTAAAGTATTGACACATTGTTTGGATCTATTTTATTTTTAAATCTAAAGGGCTATGATGATTCATTTTAATTAATCCCAACCAACCACATTAACGCTACAAAAAATCAAATCGAGTCAAAAAATTCTTTTATCATTTAATGCAGTTAAGAAAAATGGTTTTTATGTCAAAATTTCATTTTGTTAGATAGTGCCATAATGGTGCTAGCAAAAATTTTGGTACCTGCAAAAAATACAATTGATTGTGTGTATTCCCTTTTCCTGAGTAATCAATAAAACCGAAATTACAGCAGAAAGAAAACAACCTATTCAGATAATCAGATTAATAATAATCTAGGTATGTGAAAAATTATTCTGTTTCTATTCTAGATTTTTGAAATATTGAAAACAATAACTTGTATACGGATATTTAGCTCTAACTTTCGACTCAAAGCAGCTCACATTGTTTATTTTTATATGAAATTGGTATACATTAGGTGCAATATTTTTTATCTTTTCAGAAAGTTATTTTTTCTCTTTTTTACTGAACGTCGTCGACTTGAAAGATATAATTTTCTATTCACAAGGGGCTCCATTATTCTAAATGTAGGTTTACCACAAATATGAATACTATACTAAATAAACCAACTGCTGTCGGCAAGATAACAAGCAAGTTGGCTCCGAGAGTCTCATTGGATCGAATATCACAAAAACGATAAATCAGCAACAGTTGCGAATTTATCAATGATTGAGAATTTGCATTCGGACGATGTTGAACGAACTTCTTAGCCAATTCCCCTCCGAGACCCCTTCCGTCTCCAGTCTCCTTACCCCCCTTAACGGGACATTTAAATCCAAGACCAAAATCGTACAATTCGATTTAACAGACCCCCGCCTTAAAGCATTAAACTCTGATAAATCATGTAATGCCCCTTGCCGAAACGCTATCGGATGTCTTATGTATTTAATGATATGCACGAGACCCGATTTAAGTGTTTCTGTAAACATTTTAAGTAGATTTATGAATAAGAATAATGAAGAAGTATGGAAATGTATTAAAAGAGTTATGCGATATCTAAAAGGTTCGGTAAATATTAAATTAAACTACATACGAGGGAATTATAAAGAATTTCTCGTAGGTTATGTTGATTCTGATTGGGGTGGTAATGATGGTAGTGACAGAAAAAGCACAACAGGGTATTTATTTCAATTATTTGAAAATTGTACAGTATGTTGGAACACTAAGCGTCAAAATTCAGTAGCTGTCTCATCAACAGAAGCTGAATATATGGCTTTGTTTGAAGCTGTGAAAGAAGCAATTTGGCTAAAATCTTTAGCAACCAGTATTAATGTTATTATAAATAAGCCAATTATTATCTTTGAAGATAACAATGGTTGTATAAGTATTGCTCAAAATCCCACGAGTCATAAAAGGTCTAAACATATTGACATTAAATATCATTTTTCAAGAGAACAAATTGAGAAAAAATTAATTGAACTAACTTATATTTCCACAGGAAATCAAGTGGCTGATATGCTAACGAAACCATTACCATCACCAAAATTCCTGGAGTTTAGAACTAAGTTAGGATTAGAGTAAGTTATTGGTCTAATTAGGTTTTTCTGGGTTTTCCTAATTCATGCAACAAATGTTGGACCAAATTTGTTAACGTTTCCCAGACTGCACAAGGAAGGTATTTGATTATAAAATAGAGATAAGATAGGTAGACTATTAAGTTTAATATTAATTTTTGAGGGGGCGTGTTGGAATATTAACAAAAATTAATTCAATATTCGTTGGTTTCATATTATTACTTACTGCTAGCCTAGTTTGTTTATGTTTATAAAAGCGATGACTTCATGCCATATAAATGAAACTGCTATGTAAGATTATGGGTTTTGTCTGGCCCAAATGTTATTCTTTTAAAAAGCTTTTCAAGCGTATATATACTGATATAAATTGTTAGTTACTGTTAGACGTTAGACCTTCCAAGTGCGTTCCGATTTAAAAAGGAAATTAAATATATTCAGTAAAAAGCCAACTTCACTGTGTTTGATTTAATCCCCTAACCAATATGTCGACCAGAGATGTTCAAATTTAGTGGCATTCTTCAGGTTGTAGCTAACTGGAAGTACAGAATACGAGAAAAAGGAGCGTAGAAAACGAACGACGCATGAAGAAAACCAAGTTTCAGTAGTGGCTGCTGCTGTCCAATATCCGCACTTAAGAACCAGAAGAATAAGTGTGACATTACAAATAGGCCAAAAATCGGTTTCATGATCGTTGTGTAAAAACAAGTTTCATCCGTATCACACCTAGCCAGTGCAAGAACTCAATCAAGCTGACTAACAATCGATGCAGTTGTGTGAATGGACGTTACAAAATCTGCAGGAACAAAATGACCGTTTCGGACATTGTACTATTTACCGACGAATGTACAAACATTTTTTAAGAACCGCTTCGTGGGAAGGAAACGATACACCACGATACTGAAAATCATCATTGGATTTCAGTGTAAAGCATTAAAGAAAGTAAATAAACAATAAACAAATCGGTAACAGTAAGTGGCAACAAATATTAAGAAGAATACAAAAACAATGGTAATAACAACATTAAATCAATTGTTCAACATAACCACCAGCTTCACGATGGCAAATGCGCAGTCTCTGTAGCAAAGAATTGTTCACATCCACCATCATTGATATTTTGGAAAGCAACACGAACCCGGTTCATCATGTCTTCTCGGGTAGTCGGTGGTTCCTGGTACACAACTTGCTTAACATGACCCCACAAGAAAAAGTCTGGCTTAGTTAAATTCGGTGATCTTGCGGGCCATGCCACTGGACCTCCTCTTCCTATCCACTTGTTAGGGAATTGTGTATTAAGGAACTCCCTTACATCCCTTCCATAATGTGCCGGTGCCCCATCATGTTGGAACCACATTTGCCGCACGACAGCAAGAGGCAAATTGTCTATCATTTCGGGCAATTGATTTTGCAAAAAATGCAAGTAATTGTTGGCATTCAAATGTTCATTGAAGAACTGTGGTCCGACAACAAATCTTCCTATGACACCACCCCAAAGATTCAGAGACCACCTATGCTGATGGTCTAAGGGCCTTATCCAATGAGGATTTTCAGTGTGGTAGTAATGGAAGTTGTGTCTTCCTACGAAGCCGTTCTTATGAAATGTACATTCGTCGGTAAATAGTACATTGTCCAAAAAGTCATTTTGTTCTTGTAGTTTTCGTAACGCCCACTCACAAAACTGGATTCGGTTGTTGAAATCAGCTTGATTGAGTTCCTGTACTAGATGGACACGATACGGATGAAACTTATTTTTACGCAAGATTCGTGAAACCGAGGTTTGACTTATTTGTAATTCCGTGCTTATTCTGGTACTTAAATGCGGATCTTCGACAACAGCAGCCGCTACTAAAACTTAGTTTTCTTCATGCGTCGTTGGTTTTCTACGCTCCTTTTTCTCGTATTTCGTACTACCAGTTTGCTCAAACCTCTCTCTCAATTTAGCGAATGCCGCTGAATTTGGATGTCTCCGATCGGCAAAGCGTTGGGCATAAATTCTTGAGGCAAGAAATGGATTTCTGTCAGCACTGCCCAAGGCGTAAACCATATCAACCAATTCTTCTTGAGAAAACATTGTCTTTCAGTACTAATACCAAGACCTCGCGACAACAATGAGATAAACTGTCAGTTATTGCCGGACAAACGAGACGAAACAAAACCGCGACATCCAGGGCTAACGCGATAATACGAAAATAATTAAAAATTTTACAAAATTCCAAATTTCTCAAAAATTATTGGACGGAGGTGGCAATACCTGGTACCAAAAAAAAGGTAATTTAATTTCGCATCTGATAAGATAATCCAAGATAGGTGGTTCCATTTGAAAAAATTAAGTTATGCATGTTTGAACAACTGAAGAATTGAGTCGACGGATGTGAAGAAATTTAAGAAATCTTGCTAACAGCAAAGACGTAAATAAATACTCCATTTCTTCCTCAATCCAAAACCGTATACCACACAACTCTGAGTCATTGCCTTTGGAAAAAATCATTAATGGCGTCAAGCTCCGAAATCGTCAAATTTAACAAAAAAAAATTAAATTACGCGAAAACGGTTCAACTAAGGGCCTATGTCGTCTTAATAAATTCATATTCATTTTTCACAAGAAATCCAAAAATGTAAAAATACATAGGGTGTTCTATTTAAAATAAGAAAGTTGTGTTCATTTCCGGTGCAACCAGAAGGCCGCCATATTTGGCAATAATTTTAGGTTGTGAAGAACTTTATTTCGAACAACTTTTATTCGAAACATTTTTCGATATTTTGAACGATACGCTTACCAAAGACCTATTCCCGCTTAGTGACTCACCCTGTAGAAACATATATAGGCTATATTTCAAAAAATTGACAGTCTATAATCATTATGTTATTTAGGAAAAACGTGCAATTTTTTTCAAAATTATTTTTTTTTCTTTATGATAACGTTCTAGAACAATTTTGAAACTAATTTCTGTTTGGGTCTTTTTTGATGTAGAATACCCTTGCAAATTCTGAAGCTGATCAAAAAGGTACGCCGTATTGAAAAAAAATAAAAACCGATTTTTTTCATTCAAAAATTGATTTATAGTTCAATTTCAGGAATATTGGGCTCATCTCGGAGAGTATATTACTATTAATCGGCTAATTTAACTTTGCATGTTTCAAGGTTTTATTTATTTTTCTTTGGAAAAATTGGAAAGAAAACAAAAAATAGGAAAATATTTTTTTCACAAATCGCGTAAAACCCGTTTCAATGAAATTTAAAAATATTAGAGAGGTATGTAAATGCTTTACTCAAAAAAACTATTAGCTCCTTTATAACCTTAATAATTATTATTAGAGACGTTCTAGAGCCGTTTTAGAGTTAACTTTCTTAATGTGTTTTTTTTGTTATAGAATAATCACTTGAATCCTTAAATTAACTAAACATCGATTTATTTCAATGTGTTTTATGTCATTGAAACAACAGAAACAAAATATTCAAAAAATATTTTTTTTCCACTAAAATGTTCTAATAAGTATATTAAAAAAATAAATTATAAACTAGATATATTGAGATCTTGATAATTTTACTTAAAATATTTTTTGCATTTTAAAATATCAATATAATATAATCTACAATTATTAATCAATATGCTTGTAAAATGATTTAATCAGAAAACTAAACAATTCCAGCGATTCCTTCCAAAATCAATGGGCTTCTATTCTTAGAAAACCATAAAAACATTAATATCAAAAATCAGTCAAAAATTGCGACCTGTAGCATGGTCAGTAACGTACACATAGATCGACGGATGGAAAGACGTGATTCAATGGGGAATTTTTGACTTAATAACCGTTTCAAAATGTAGCAAATGATAATTTGTTTAGAAAAAACTCTCTTCCATCCAAAATGCTATATTACAGCTGATTTGGTAGACATCAGTTATCTTAGATATTAGCTATAATTTTATGGCGAAAAATCGAGTTTTTGGTATTTATCGATAGTGGATCAACCGACGCGATGGTTATGGTGTATAGAACAGAATTTTCTAAACTGCAACTTTATAGTTTAAGAAATTAAAATTGATTATGATTGATCTGATGCAGGGATCGGCAACCCGCGGCTCGCAAGCCGCATGCGGCTCTTTTAAAAGAAAATTGCAGCTCTTTAAATTCCCTTAAAAAATAAATAAATAAAAGCTAGAGCGAACAGACTCGCAGACACTCATTAACAAGTGACCTGCAGAGGTCGAAATTTCCAAAAATATTTTTCTAGGAATTTTTACGTTTTACTTAAATTTTAACAAAAAGTTATGATTTCAAAAAGTATTTTTCCAAAATTTTTGATTGATTTGTATTAACAGCTTAAGCAAAAACATGAAATTTGAAATTTCTAGAAAAAGGCCAACTTGGAGAATCGAAATTTCTAAAAAAATATTTTTTTCATGATTTTATTTTTTTATTTGTAAATTTTCGACAACCTTGAGATTTCGCGAAAAAAGGTGAATTATTTTTTGTGAGAAAAAAAAACTAAATCTACAGAAATGGCAAATATTAAAGTTCGAAATAAAAGCCGAATTTTGAGAAAAAGAGATTTAGAAAAAATTGATAAAAAGGAAGAGATTTCAAAAAAATTGAAAAAAAAAAGAGGAGATTTCGAAAAATATGAATTTAGCAAAAGTTCTCTCAATAAAAGGTAAAAGTTTATTTAAAAAAAACGTAGAATTTCGACAATAGATTTAAACCCAGGATAATTTAAAAACCTGAAATTTTTAGAAAATTTTTAATTTTTTGAAATATAGTAAAATTTCGAAAAAAAAATTGTAAACTGGAAGCTTAGAAAAAATTGTCGTTCTCTAAAAAAAGTCTAAGTTTTTCAGTGAAGAGGAAAAAAGTCTAATTTTAGGAACAATTTCATGGAAAAAGTCTAGAACAGCTCGAAATTTCGATAAAAAATTGCCATTTTCCCGAGAAAGCTAAATTTTCACAATAAATTTGCAATTTCGAGAACAAGACGATTTAAAAAAAATCTAAATTTTCAGATTAATTCGAATTTTGAGAAAATTCGTTAATTCGAATTTTGAGAAAATTCGTTAAATTCGATGGAAAATTTCGAGAAATGTTGAACTTTAAAAAAAAGCTCAAAATTTCCCAGAAAAATTCTAATTTTAAGAAACAGGAAGAGATCTCGAAAAAAACTGGGAAAAATGAAGAGATTTAAAAAAACGAATTTATCTAATTCGAAAAAAGGTAGATATTTCGAAAAAAATGAATTTATCGAAAGTTTTCAAAAAAGGCAAAATTTTAGAAAAAAACGTCGAATTTCGACAATAGATTGAGACTCAAAACAAACCTAAAAACCTGGAATTTTTAGACAATTTTGAATATTTTGAAAAATTGCAGAATTTCGAAAAGAGAAATTGTAAGAATAAACTGAAAGCTTAAAAAAATTGTTGAAATTTAAAAAAATCAAAGTTTTTCAGAGAAGAAGAAAAAAGTCGAATTTTAGGAATAATTTCAAGGAAAAAGTCAAAATTTTAATAAGAGCTCGAAATTTCGACAAAAAATTTACAATTTTTCACGGAAAATTAAATTTGAAATTTCGAGACCAAGGGGATTTAAAAAAAATCCAAATTTTCAGATCAATTCAAATTTTGAGAACATTTGTAAAATAATTTCAAAAGAAAATTTGAAGAAAATTTCGAAAAAAGTTTTTAACTTTAAAAAAACGTCAGAATTTCTCAGAAAAAGCCGAATTTTGAGAAAAAGGAAGAGATTTGAAAAAAAAATGGGAAAAGTGATTAAAAAAAATGAATTGGTCCAAAGTTCTCAAATAAGGGCAAAATTTCAGAAAAAAAACGTCGAATTTCCGCAATAGATTGAAACCCAAAACCAAATTTAAAAAACTTGGCATTTTCAAGAGAAATCGTAAAATAAACTGGAAGCTTGAAAAAGTGTCAGACTTTAAAAAATTCGAAGTTTTTCAGAGAAGTAGAAAAAAGGCAAATTTTTGGAAAAATTTCAAGGAAAAAGTCAACATTTTAAGAAAAGTTCCAAATTTCGATAAAAATTTGCAATTTTCCGGAGAAAATTAATTTTTGAGAATAAATTTGAAATTTCGAAAACAAGACGAATTAAAAAAAACTCCAAATTTTCAGATAAATTGAATTTCGAGAAAATTGGTAAAATAATTTCGAAAGGAAAGGGAATGTTGATAAAACTTCCAATTTTGGGAAGTGTTAAACTTTAAAAAAAACGTCAAAATTTCCCAGAGAAAGTCAAATTTTAAGAAAAAAAAAACAAATTTTGAGATTTGAAAATAGATGAATTTCGTTCGAAATAAAAGTTGATATTTCCGGAAAAATTTAAATTTTAAAAAAAGATATTTCGAAAAATATGAATTTGTCAAAAATTCCAAAAAAAGCAAAATTTTAGAAAAAAAACGTCGAATTTTGACATTCGATTGAATCCCAGAACAAATTTAAAAACCTAAATTTTTTAGACGCATTTGAATTTTGTGAAAAATTGTAAAATTTCGAAAAGAGAAATTGTAAAAAATTCAGAACTTAGAAAAAATTGTCGAACTTTAAAAAGCCAAAGTTTTTTAGAGAAGAAAAAATAAATAATTTGAAATTTTCCAGAGAAAGTTATATTTAGGGAATAAATTTGAAATTTCGAAAACAAGACTAATAAAAAAACTTCAAATTTTTGGAAAAATTCGAATTTTGAGAAAGTTGATAAAATAATTTCTAAATAAAAAGGAATGTGGGTAAAACATCCAGTTTCGAGAAAAGTATCAAACTTTAAAAAAAAGCCAAAATTTCCCAGATACAGTCAACTTTAAGAAAAAAAATCAAAATTTTAGATAAAGTCAAACATTCTGAAAATTGGTGAATTTCGTCGATAAAATCGCAGCTTGCAGAAACATAATAAAATGTCGAATTTTCAATTAAAAGTTGGAATTTCGAGAAACACCTAATTTTGCGAAACAGGTCGAAATTTCCAGAAAATAAATAAAATTTTAAATATTCATTAAAAGCCAATATTTGGAGGAAATGCTGAAATTTGAAAAGAGAACGTAATTTAAAAAGAACAGAAATTTCGAGAAATTTAGAACAAAGTTAAAAAAATATAATTTTGGAAAAAAGTCAAATTTAAGAATAAATCTAAATTTCGAAAAAAGAAAATTTGAGAAAAAGTTCAAAATCTTCAAAAACTATTTTATTTAACATTTCCAAATTATTATTTCAAATTTTTACTTTTTTTTATTACGAAATCGACAAAGGATGAATTTTTGAGAAATAAGTCGAATCTTCCAGTGTAAATCGAATTAAGAAAAAGTAAACATTTTCACAGATTGGCGAGTACTGAGAAGAGAGGAAGATTTAGGGAAAAAAGTCTAAATACATAATTAAAAAAAAGACGAATACAGAGAAGAGTTAAAAAGGTCCAATTTACGAGAAAAAGGCAAATTTTGAAATAAAGCTTTAAATCATGAGAAATGAAATGTCTTTTGGGGTGAATATGTTTTCTGTTGACTACATGAGTCAGAGGGGTCCCTCCCTGTCCCATATTTTGTCTGATTTATCTGATTTAACTGTGAAATAAAATGTGAAATCAGAAATAAAAACTTGTGGCTCCTTAAAATTTACGAAACCAATTTTTTCATTGCGGATGGCTCTTTTGGCTTAAAAGTTTGCCGACCCTTGGTCTATCCTAAGAGTGAATGCGAGCACTAACTTCTCTTGGGACGATTATGTCCCAAGTCCCCCTCCAAAAACTTAGGCTTTCTTTTTAGAGGTAAATAGTACTACTAATAGCACTATACTAATCGTCCTATGGCCTTTCGAAATAAAACAAATTTCACGAAAAAAGTGGCAATTTCAAGAAGAAAACTAAAAATTTGAAATTAATCTTTAGTTCAATTTACAAGTCGGTAACGTAATATTGTTGAAATCGATAATACAGATATCTGCACTTATGGTAATGGTTCGAGCACCTAAGAAGAGGGGCCGCTGTCGAAATAAAAATCACACAATTGACAAGTGTTAACATTTTAAAAACAGATTAAAAATGTTATTTAAAGTTTCTGGATGTAAGTTTATAATAGAAGTAGCCTAGTAACTATTCCGTAAGGAATGTCTATACCAATTTTCGTCAAAATCGCTTCAGTAATTGTGTCCTGAAAAGCGAACAAACAGACAAACATTATTTCAGTGCTGAAATAAGAATTATGATGGGCGCCATACCATTTGACAACTTTACTCTGCCACTGGTTTTTATTTACTAATTAATATTAAATTTTTTCGTTTGTCTATCTACAACATTAGGAAATATTCCAAAGAATTGTATACACTTCAATACTAGTTCTACTGAATCAGATATTCCTATCACATACAGAGATATCGACCTTATTTATTCTGCCACCTATCGCTGTCACCCATAGGTTACAGAAATTTTAAATAAGTAGGCCAAAATACAATAGTGGATCACCTGAAAGTGACTAAGATTTGCGGGTCAAATCAAGTAGGTAGCGCAATCGTAAAAGGTGCTGAAGCGAGATCTCGCGCACGAAAAATTGGTCAAATCTCGACCTTACGAAACCTTGGTATTTGTACTCGAGGAATATTCCGCTCCCAAATCGAATTGTTTTGTAACTGTCGACCGAAGGGACACAATCGATAACAGGCAATGTTTTCAGAGAAAGGAGGTTGGAGAAAGCATATATGCAGAAAGGTACACAGCAAGAGCTGATAATTACGCATATATCCAGTTATTTAAATTTGAGGAAAGTCGATTTTTATGGTCGTTATATTTCAAGGTCTCGCAAGGAGAACGCTAAAGATCCTTTCTAGTGTCATGGTTTTTAGACTAAATTGCATTTTTCGAGAAACGTATGAATGAAATTTCTAGAATTCATAATTTCAAAAATGGAGCCCCAGTGTGTATAGAGGATTAAAAACCCTTTTCAATAACATATCACATGACCCCCATTGAAATTTCGATTTTTTTTTTTTGAAAATATTGACTTTCTTTGAGAATATAAGATTGTCCTTTTTTTTTAATACCTCGATTCTTTCAAAATTTCACCTCATTTCAAGTTTTGACGTTTGGAAAATTTCGACTTTTTTTGTAAATTTCGACTCTTTTTTTATAAACTTCGACATCTTTAGAACAATTTTACTCTTTTGAAAAATTTGATTTTGAGCCTTTTGACTCTTGAAATTTTTTGTTTTTTTTTATTTTGAATAATTCGGCTCTTCAAAATTTCGAATTTTCAACATTTAGACTTAAAAATTTCGAATTTTTTTTTTCAAAATTCAGTCCGTTGAAAATTTAAATTGTTTTGTATAAATTTTGACTTTTTTTTTTGAAAAAATATGGTTTTCCTTTTTGAAAATCTAGGCTATTTTGGGAATTTTGATTGTTTTAACTTTCATTTTGTCGAAAATTCCCACTTTTTTCAATTTTGACATTTTTTTTTTGAAAAATCCTGCCTTTTTTAAAAATCCCGCCTTTTTTGAAAAGTTATTTTGGAAGTTTTGATTCTTTTTTTTTTAATTCCCACTTTTTTCAATTATTTTAGCTTTACTTTTTCGGAAATTTCCACTTTTTTCAAATTTTGACTTCTTTTGAAAATTTCGACCTTTTTTTTAAAGTTTTCACTTTTTTTTTGAAAATTTTGGATTGAAAGCTTTCCATTTATCAAACATCTTTTGCTTCGTCACGATTTGTGGGTAATGTGACACTTTGTTAGTTAGTTAGGTGGAGAAAATTAACTGTCGTCTTCAACTTATTCAAATATGGCGACCATTTTTCAAAATACCTACTTTTTTTTCAACATTTTTACTCTTTGTGCAAATTCCTACATTTTTTTACACGTTTTGAAGGCTAAACTTTTTCAAAATATTAACTTTTTTGAAATTTTAGACTTTCGAAATTTCGATGTTTTGAAAATTTCAACTTTTTTTGAAAGTTTTTCGATTTTATTTTATTTAGGTTTTTTTAAAATTTCCTGATAAAATTGAAGTACAAATCTTGTCCCCTGAAACCAAGAAAGATTAAAAACACACAACAGCGTTTCGATAACCAAGCTATCATCTTCAGAGAGGTGCTGTTGTTTAAAATTTCGACTCGAAATTTTGGACTTTTTTTTAATTCGAATTATTTAAAAATTTCATTTTTTCCAAGTTTTCACTTTTTCAAATATTTCGACATTTTTTCAAAATTTCAAACTTTTTTTGCTGTCTACTTCGTCACGATTTGTGGGTAATGTGACATTTTGTTAGTTAGTTGGGTGGAGAAAATTAACTATCGTCTTCAACTTTTTAAAATATGGCGACCATTTTTCAAAATACCTACTCTTTTTCAACATTTTACTCTTTGCACAAATTCCTACTTTTTTTACATCTTTTAAAAGCTAAACTTTTTCATAATCTCAACTTTTTTGAAATTTTAGAGTTTCGAAATTTCGATCCTTTGAATATTTCAACTTTTTTGAAAGTTTTTCGATTTTATTTTATTAAGGTTGTTTCAAAATTTTCTGCTAAAATAGAAATACAAATCTTGTCCCCTGAAACCAAGAAAGATTAAAAAACACAACAGCGTTTCGATAGCCAAGCTATCATCTTCATAGAGATGCTGCTGTTTAAAATTTCGACTCGAAATTTTGAACTTTTTTTTAATTCGAGTTTTTTGGAAATTTTATTTTTTCCAAGTTCTGACTTTTTCGAATATTTCGACATTTTTTCAAAATTTCAAACTTTTTTTGCTGCCTACTTCGACACGATTTGTGGGTAATGTGACATTTTGTTAGTTAGCTGGGTGGAGAAAATTAACTATCGTCTTGAACTTTTTAAAATATGGCGACCATTTTTCAAAATACCTTCTCTTTTTCAACATTTTTACTGTTTGCGCAAGTTCCTATATTTTTTTATACCTTTTGAAAGCTAAACTTTTTCAAAATATCAACTCTTTTGAAATTTTAGACCTTCGAAATTTCGATCTTTTAAAAATTTAAACTTTTTTGAAAGTTTTTCGATTTTATTTCAAAATTTAGGTTTTTTCAGAATTTCCTGCTAAAATTGAAATACAAATCTTGTCCCCTGAAATCAAGAAAGATTAAAAACACAACAGAGGTTGCTCTAAAGCGTTTCGATAGCCAAGCTGTCATCTTCAGAGAGATGCTGCTGTTTAAAATTTGGACTCGAAATTTTGGACTTTTTTTTTAATTCGAATTTTTTGAAAATTTCATTTTTTTCCAAGTTTTGACTTTTTCCAATATTTCGACATTTTTTAAAAATTTCAATTTTTTTTAAAAACTAGACCTTTTTCAAAGTGTTGAATTTTTTTAAATTTTCACTTTCACAATCTTACATTTTTGTAAAATTTCGACTTCTTCTGTAACTGTTAACTTGAAAAGTTTCCAGATTTTTTTTCGGTTTTAACCTATTATCGACTTTCTTTTTTTATTTTTTATTAAATTTCGACATTTTTTGAAAATTACTTTTTTTGATATTGTCGAAATGTTTCAAAATTCCGGCATTTTAAATATTTCGCATTTTTTTTTAAATGCCGCAATTTTTTCAAAGTTTTTGGATAATTTCCACCTTCTTTGTTGAAAATATTAATATTTTGTCGAAAATTTTGTTTTTATTAATTTCTTATTTTTTTGAACACATTAAGATTTTAAAAGCTACAGTTTTTCAAAATGTCTAGATTTTTTTTATTTTCGACTTCTTTCAAAATTCCATATTGGTTTTGAAAAATACTTTTTTTTTTAAATTTCGACTTTTTTGTATTTGTTAAATTCAAAATTTCATTTTTTTCAGTTTTACCCTTTTTCGACTTTGTTCAAGATTTCGAATTATTTTTGAAAATTTCGATTTTTTTAAGTCTCGACATTTTTAAAAAAGGACTTTTTGGATTTTGAAATTGTCTGAATTTAAAAAAAAAATTACATTTTTTTTGTAAATGTCGCCATTTTTTTAAAATTTCGAGTTTTTGCACGATTTTCGCTTTTTATCTCTAAAATTTCGAGATTTTATTTAAAATTTCAGATTTTTCCAGCTTAAAACTTTCTAAAAAATTGAAATACAAATCTTGTCCCCTGAAACCAAGAAAGATTAAAAAACACAATAAAGGTTGCACTAACGCGTTTTCGCTAGCTTAGCTATCATTTTCGTGAGAGATAATTTCTTTAAAAAATGTCGTTTTTTTAACTATTTTTTAATTTTTTCACATGTTTTTTCAAAAATTTTCGTTTTTAGAAAAGTTTTCCATTTTCTTTTTCGATTTTAAATCCTGACTTTGACAGTTGTAATTTTTGATAAAAATTTCTATGTACCAAAAATTTCGATTTTCATCGAAAAATTTTGTTCAGTTTTCAAAATTTCGAGTTTTTGGGAAAGTTTCGACTGATTATTTAATTTTATTTCTACCTTTTTTAGAAAATCATGACAGCAAATTTTACCATTTTATGACCATTTCTCTTTTTTTTCAAATTTTAACTAAATTTTTTTTAAAATTCCGAATATTACAAAATTTCGGATTTTTTCATATCGCTTTTTTTCAAATTTTTGGAAAATCTCCGCTTATTTCTTCAAAATTTCGAGATCTTTTGAAAATTTTAATTTTTCCAACTTCAGAATTTCGATTTTTTGAAACTATTAATTATAGACTAATTTTGCATTTTCTTTTTCGATTTTGTTTTTAAATCCCACTTTAAAAGTTTAAGCTTTTTAGGAAAATTTCTATTTTTTATCCAAATTTCGGAGTTTCATTGAAAATTTTTATTCATTTTCAAAAATTTTGACTTTTTTGGTTATTTTTGAAATTTCGTTTTTCCCCTAAAATTTCGATTTCTTTGAAAGTTTAGAAAATTTGTTTAATTTTATAAGATTCGAATTTTTTTGAAAGTTGACAAACATTTTAACATCATATAAACATTTCTAGGTTTTTTTTTTAAAATTTCCAAAACTTTACCTCTTTTTCAAAATTTGTTTATTTTAATTGTCGATTTTTTTAAGTTTCGACATTTTTTTCACAATTTGACAATTTTACAAGATTTCGACTTTTTTGAAAATCTTGGCTTTAAAAATTTGAACGTTTTATGAAAATTTCAATTTTTTTTTTAATTTCAACTGAAATTTTTTATAATTCCGAATTTTTAAAAATTTCGGAATATTTAATGTCGCTATTTTTCCAAATTTTTGGAAAATTTCCACTTATTTGTTCAAAATTTCGAGATTTTTTGAAAACTTTAATTTTTCCCACTATAAAGTTTTCAAAATTTCGATTTTTAAAACTTTTTCATTTTTGACTTTTTCAAAATTTTTAATTTTTAGAAAATTTTGCATTTTTTTTTCGATTTTATTTTTAAATCCAACTATGAAAGTTTTAGCTTTTTACGAGAATTTCTATTTTTATCCAAAATTTCAACTTTCATCGAAAACTTTTATTCATTTTCCAAAAATTTTGACTTTTTTGGTTATTTTTGAAATTTCGTTTTTTCCCTAAAATTTCGATTTCTTTGAAAGTTTCGAAAGTTTCGAAAGTTTGTTTAATTTTATAAATGTCGAATTTTGTTGAAATTCGACTTGAACATTTCAACATTATATGAACATTTCTAGTTTTTTTTTTCAAAATTTCCATAACTTTACCTCTTTTTCAAAATTTGTTTATTTTGAATTGTTTGATTTTTTGTAAGTTTCGACCTTTTTTTAAATGTCGACTATTTTTTTTAATTCGACATATTGTTTCATCATTTTGATTACTTTATAAGATTTAGACTTTTTTCAAAATCTGGACTTTGAAAAATTTGCACGTTTTATGAAAAATTTCTATTTTTTTTTTCAAATTTCAACTAAAATTTTTTATAATTCTGAATTTTTGAAAATTTCGGATTTTTTAATTGTCCGCTATTTTATCAAATTTTTGAAAAATTTCCACTTATTTCTTCAAAATTTCGAGATTTTTGAAAAGTTCAATTTTTTCCTACTTCAAACTTTTCAGAATTTCGATTTTTTTAAAACTATTTTTAAAATCTGGACTTTGAAAATTTGCACGTTTTATGAAAATTTCTATTTTTTTTTCAAATTTCAACTAAAATTTTTTATAATTCTGAATTTTTGAAAATTTTCGGATTTTTTATGTCG